>JAECWI010000393.1:0-55161 GCA_018150345.1 Drosophila equinoxialis | reverse complement strand
CAGTTTTGCATGAATGTCATGTTTTGATTAAGTGAGATCAATAGGGCCTTTAAACCACTTGTGAGTTTGAGTTTGAGTTTGCTGGCCAAGTTCTGGTGCGCTAGGTTGCGGATTCTGTAGATGGTGGAGTGACGGGGTCTCTTTCGCGGGCTCCGTCTGTCCAGTTCGGAGTACACTAGCGAAGGATACACTAGGATTGGTTGTAGCAGGCATGTTAGATGATCTAACAGCCTTGGCGAAGAATACCGCCGGTGTAGTTTTGGAGGCGTTGAAGGTGATTTTTGGTCCAGCTGGGGGTTTACGCCCGTTTAGGTGCGATTTGAGATCCTTCAAGACAGGACATCCCCTGTAGTTGGCTGTGTGGTTCCCTCCACAGTTACTGCATAGTCTTAGTGCGACGTTGTTTCTGTCCTTGGGGCAAATGCCATCTTTATGATGTTCGCCGCAGCCAACACACACTAACCTAAGATTGCAATTGTTAGCGGTGTGGTTGTATTCCTGGCAGTTTTTACACTGAGGTGGTTGGTATCTCTTATGAGGCTCCTCTACGGTGATTCTTCTGTGCAATAGGAGCTGAAGGTTGTAGATTGGATGCACTTCATTTGGCTTCGTCCGCTTTGCATCTGGTTGGAGCTCGATTTTAAAGAGCGGCTGTGCGACTTTATTCCTGTTGATGATGTTGACAACGGACTTAACCGCAAACCCTTTTTCGGCCAATGCGTCTGCTATTTCTTGGGGTGGGACCGATGGCACGATCCCCTTTAACACAACCTGGAGCTCTTTACTGCTTTTTAGTTGGTAGGTATAGAAGTTGATGTTAGCATTACGGAGGTACTTTTCGATGATGCGGAAATTGTCCTCAGTTTGGGTTTGACATTTAATTTCTTTTGTGTTACCCCTGTTGAGAGGGGTTACAACAAAGTTATTTGCCCCTACTGTTTCTACTAGCTTCGAAATCAGGACACTGCAGTTGGCTCCACGGATGTATGAAGGGGGTGGTCTAACCGATTTAACTTTATTTACAGCGCCGGCTTGATCGTCTTGCTGATCGGCAAGAATTTTAAAACGATTCCCGCTTAGAAGTACTACTCGTTCATTAGGTTTGGTTATTTTTGGCGTATTGCCACTTTTTTTCTTTTGCGGGCTTAGCTTCCGCTTAGTTATTTTAATATATCTGTCCAGTTTGGCGACTTGTCGTTGACGGCTTGAGGCAGGTCAATACTTCGGTAAACGTTGCAGTTGTTGCTGTCAACGAGCTGACGGTGCTGGTCGGTGCAATCGGTGACCCAGGTATCGATATTAATGGAGAAGCACACTGCTCTCTCCACGGTAAATTGCTGTTGATTGCAGAGTGGCTTGCACTTTCGGTGTTATTGCTTACGGTAGCATTCAGTGGGGTCGGCGACAACACCGAAAAGTACGCGTTGTTGCGTTGGACCGAGAGACGACGCTCACGTTGTTGTTGTACAAGTAGTTCTTGTAGCTGTTGCTGGTGGGGATCGAGAGAGCTTGGGCCCGAATTGGTGGACATGGCTTTTCCAGGCTTTCCTGTTGCAACTTAGTATTTATTGCTATTAGAACTAATAGCAATATGATTGTAAATAGGCGTCTCTGTGGTAACTGAGAGCCCTACAGAAATTTTTGCAAACGCGGTCTTTTTTATTTTTTTACACTAAATTTTGCGGAGTGCATTAATTGAATTGATTACGATATGATTTAATTAAATTAATAAAATTTTGATAAAATGGTTGTCTGCTCAAAAAATAATTGTGATTGTGATGTGATGCTTGCCGTGGGGTCGAGAATGAGATGCGCTCTTTCATGAGGCGGACTAGAGATAGTTTTGACACTTTAAGGGCAGGTTTTAATAAACTCCAAGCGGAATTTAATGCGGTGGAGACTCAGTTCAGGAGTTTATCGCTTATGAATGAGTCTCCGAAACGTAAAAGGACCAGTCCTTGGGGTGTTTCAGTATCTGTAGATCCGCCAGTAGATACTCTTGCGCAGCTCCCATCATCGACTCAAGTGTAGAGACGCACATGTCAATGTCCTCTGCAGCGTCCAGTTTCGGCGAACAGTCAATGTGGGCACTCATGTACATTTTAAATTTAAGCCAATTTGTTTTGTTGTTTGTAAGCACTGGAGAGTGATCGGAGGTTAAATCTAGCAGTGTTTCCCCAGTGATCCGATTACGCGGAATCCTCTTGGTTACTGCGAAATCAATCAAGTCAGGCACTTTCTGTGGATCTGTGGGCCAGTAAGTAGGCCTACCCGGTGAGACGCAATCCATCTTATTGAGGGGGTTGACTATTGTGTTGTACAACTGCTTGCCTTTAGGATTTACCAGGCGAGATCCCCAGTGCGTATGTTTGGCGTTATAGTCCCCTGCTGCAATGAAGCGTTCTCCGAGTGTGTTAAAGAAACCGGTGAATTCCTTTTCAGAGATTGAGAAGCGTGGTGGGCACTACAGGGCAACCAACGTAGTGTTGCCGCAGCTGGTTTGGACGGTTATAGCAGTTGCTTAAAGTTGCTGTGTTTCGAATCTGTTGAGAAACGAGTGTTTTATACGGTTTTTGATTAGGATACCAGTCCCGCCATGAGCGTTTTCCGTCTGGATGGTTTGTTGCGTAGAAGGCATATTTTGGTATTTGAAAATTATTTTTTGATGTTAAATGTGTTTCAGATATCAGCATGACGTCGATTTCACTTGAGTCTATGAATAGTTGCAGTTCATTTTTGTGCTTGGAGACGCCGTTAGCATTCCAAAGACATAGACTTAGGGAAGCCATTATTTATTCTCGATAAGCTTCTGGAGAAGCAGGTTTTGATTCCGCATCAGTTCCTGCATACAGTTTTGCATGAATGTCATGTTTTGATTAAGTGAGATCAATAGGGCCTTTAAACCACTTGTGAGTTTGAGTTTGAGTTTGCTGGCCAAGTTCTGGTGCGCTAGGTTGCGGATTCTGTAGATGGTGGAGTGACGGGGTCTCTTTCGCGGGCTCCGTCTGTCCAGTTCGGAGTACACTAGCGAAGGATACACTAGGATTGGTTGTAGCAGGCATGTTAGATGATCTAACAGCCTTGGCGAAGAATACCGCCGGTGTAGTTTTGGAGGCGTTGAAGGTGATTTTTGGTCCAGCTGGGGGTTTACGCCCGTTTAGGTGCGATTTGAGATCCTTCAAGACAGGACATCCCCTGTAGTTGGCTGTGTGGTTCCCTCCACAGTTACTGCATAGTCTTAGTGCGACGTTGTTTCTGTCCTTGGGGCGGAAATGCCATCTTTATGATGTTCGCCGCAGCCAACACACACTAACCTAAGATTGCAATTGTTAGCGGTGTGGTTGTATTCCTGGCAGTTTTTACACTGAGGTGGTTGGTATCTCTTATGAGGCTCCTCTACGGTGATTCTTCTGTGCAATAGGAGCTGAAGGTTGTAGATTGGATGCACTTCATTTGGCTTCGTCCGCTTTGCATCTGGTTGGAGCTCGATTTTAAAGAGCGGCTGTGCGACTTTATTCCTGTTGATGATGTTGACAACGGACTTAACCGCAAACCCTTTTTCGGCCAATGCGTCTGCTATTTCTTGGGGTGGGACCGATGGCACGATCCCCTTTAATACAACCTGGAGCTCTTTACTGCTTTTTAGTTGGTAGGTATAGAAGTTGATGTTAGCATTACGGAGGTACTTTTCGATGATGCGGAAATTGTCCTCAGTTTGGGTTTGACATTTAATTTCTTTTTGTGTTACCCCTGGTTGAGAGGGGGTTACAACAAAGTTATTTGCCCCTACTGTTTCTACTAGCTTCGAAATCAGGACACTGCAGTTGGCTCCACGGATGTATGAAGGGGGTGGTCTAACCGATTTAACTTTATTTACAGCGCCGGCTTGACCGCCTTGCTGATCGGCAAGAATTTTAAAACGATTCCCGCTTAGAAGTACTACTCGTTCATTAGGTTTGGTTATTTTTGGCGTATTGCCACTTTTTTTCTTTTGCGGGCTTAGCTTCCGCTTAGTTATTTTAATATATCTGTCCAGTTTGGCGACTTGTCGTTGACGGCTTGAGGCAGGTCAATACTTCGGTAAACGTTGCAGTTGTATCGCTGTCAACGAGCTGACGGTGCATGGTCGGCCATCGGTGACCCAGGTATCGATATTAATGGGAAGCCACTGCGCTCTCCACGGTAAAATGCTGTTGATTGCAGAGTTGAGCCTTCAGCTTCGGTGGTATTGGCTATAGGTCTGGTTGGGTGTCGGCGACAACACCGAAAAGTACGCTTTGTTGCGTTGGACCGAGAGACGACGCTCACGTTGTTGTTGTACAAGTAGTTCTTGTAGCTGTTGCTGGGGGGATCGAGAGAGCCTGGGGCCAAAATTGGTGGACATGGCTTTTCCAGGCTTTCCTGTTGCAACTTAGTATTTATTGCTATTTGAACTAATAGCAATATGATTGTAAATAGGCGTCTCTGTGGTAACTGAGAGCCCTACAGAAATTTTTGCAAACGCGGGTCTTTTTATTTTTATTACACCCTAAATTTTGCGGAGTGTCATTAATTGAATTGATTACGATATGATTTAATTAAATTAATAAAATTTTGATAAAATGGTTGTCTGCTCAAAAAATAATTGTGATTGTGATGTGATGCTTGCCGTGGGGTCGAGAATGAGATGCGCTCTTTCATGAGGCGGACTAGAGATAGTTTTGACACTTTAAGGGCAGGTTTTAATAAACTCCAAGCGGAATTTAATGCGGTGGAGACTCAGTTCAGGAGTTTATCGCTTATGAATGAGTCTCCGAAACGTAAAAGGACCAGTCCTTGGGGTGTTTCAGTATCTGTAGATCCGCCAGTAGATACTCTTGCTGCAGCTCCCATCATCGACTCAAGTGTAGAGACGCACATGTCAATGTCCTCTGCAGCGTCCAGTTTCGGCGAACAGTCAATGTGGGCACTCATGTACATTTTAAATTTAAGCCAATTTGTTTTGTTGTTTGTAAGCACTGGAGAGTGATCGGAGGTTAAATCTAGCAGTGTTTCCCCAGTGATCCGATTACGCGGAATCCTCTTGGTTACTGCGAAATCAATCAAGTCAGGCACTTTCTGTGGATCTGTGGGCCAGTAAGTAGGCCTACCCGGTGAGACGCAATCCATCTTATTGAGGGGGTTGACTATTGTGTTGTACAACTGCTTGCCTTTAGGATTTACCAGGCGAGATCCCCAGTGCGTATGTTTGGCGTTATAGTCCCCTGCTGCAATGAAGCGTTCTCCGAGTGTGTTAAAGAAACCGGTGAATTCCTTTTCAGAGATTGAGAAGCGTGGTGGGCACTACAGGGCAACCAACGTAGTGTTGCCGCAGCTGGTTTGGACGGTTATAGCAGTTGCTTAAAGTTGCTGTGTTTCGAATCTGTTGAGAAACGAGTGTTTTATACGGTTTTTGATTAGGATACCAGTCCCGCCATGAGCTTTTCCGTCTGGATGGTTTGTTGCGTAGAAGGCATATTTTGGTATTTGAAAATTATTTTTTGATGTTAAATGTGTTTCAGATATCAGCATGACGTCGATTTCACTTGAGTCTATGAATAGTTGCAGTTCATTTTTGTGCTTGGAGACGCCGTTAGCATTCCAAAGACATAGACTTAGGGAAGCCATTATTTATTCTCGATAAGCTTCTGGAGAAGCAGGTTTTGATTCCGCATCAGTTCCTGCATACAGTTTTGCATGAATGTCATGTTTTGATTAAGTGAGATCAATAGGGCCTTTAAACCACTTGTGAGTTTGAGTTTGAGTTTGCTGGCCAAGTTCTGGTGCGCTAGGTTGCGGATTCTGTAGATGGTGGAGTGACGGGGTCTCTTTCGCGGGCTCCGTCTGTCCAGTTCGGAGTACACTAGCGAAGGATACACTAGGATTGGTTGTAGCAGGCATGTTAGATGATCTAACAGCCTTGGCGAAGAATACCGCCGGTGTAGTTTTGGAGGCGTTGAAGGTGATTTTTGGTCCAGCTGGGGGTTTACGCCCGTTTAGGTGCGATTTGAGATCCTTCAAGACAGGACATCCCCTGTAGTTGGCTGTGTGGTTCCCTCCACAGTTACTGCATAGTCTTAGTGCGACGTTGTTTCTGTCCTTGGGGCAAATGCCATCTTTATGATGTTCGCCGCAGCCAACACACACTAACCTAAGATTGCAATTGTTAGCGGTGTGGTTGTATTCCTGGCAGTTTTTACACTGAGGTGGTTGGTATCTCTTATGAGGCTCCTCTACGGTGATTCTTCTGTGCAATAGGAGCTGAAGGTTGTAGATTGGATGCACTTCATTTGGCTTCGTCCGCTTTGCATCTGGTTGGAGCTCGATTTTAAAGAGCGGCTGTGCGACTTTATTCCTGTTGATGATGTTGACAACGGACTTAACCGCAAACCCTTTTTCGGCCAATGCGTCTGCTATTTCTTGGGGTGGGACCGATGGCACGATCCCCTTTAACACAACCTGGAGCTCTTTACTGCTTTTTAGTTGGTAGGTATAGAAGTTGATGTTAGCATTACGGAGGTACTTTTCGATGATGCGGAAATTGTCCTCAGTTTGGGTTTGACATTTAATTTCTTTTGTGTTACCCCTGTTGAGAGGGGTTACAACAAAGTTATTTGCCCCTACTGTTTCTACTAGCTTCGAAATCAGGACACTGCAGTTGGCTCCACGGATGTATGAAGGGGGTGGTCTAACCGATTTAACTTTATTTACAGCGCCGGCTTGATCGTCTTGCTGATCGGCAAGAATTTTAAAACGATTCCCGCTTAGAAGTACTACTCGTTCATTAGGTTTGGTTATTTTTGGCGTATTGCCACTTTTTTTCTTTTTGCGGGCTTAGCTTCCGCTTAGTTATTTTAATATATCTGTCCAGTTTGGCGACTTGTCGTTGACGGCTTGAGGCAGGTCAATACTTCGGTAAACGTTGCAGTTGTTGCTGTCAACGAGCTGACGGTGCTGGTCGGTGCAATCGGTGACCCAGGTATCGATATTAATGGAGAAGCACACTGCTCTCTCCACGGTAAATTGCTGTTGATTGCAGAGTGGCTTGCACTTTCGGTGTTATTGCTTACGGTAGCATTCAGTGGGGTCGGCGACAACACCGAAAAGTACGCGTTGTTGCGTTGGACCGAGAGACGACGCTCACGTTGTTGTTGTACAAGTAGTTCTTGTAGCTGTTGCTGGTGGGGATCGAGAGAGCTTGGGCCCGAATTGGTGGACATGGCTTTTCCAGGCTTTCCTGTTGCAACTTAGTATTTATTGCTATTAGAACTAATAGCAATATGATTGTAAATAGGCGTCTCTGTGGTAACTGAGAGCCCTACAGAAATTTTTGCAAACGCGGTCTTTTTATTTTTTTACACTAAATTTTGCGGAGTGCATTAATTGAATTGATTACGATATGATTTAATTAAATAAAATTTTGATAAAATGGTTGTCTGCTCAAAAAATAATTGTGATTGTGATGTGATGCTTGCCGTGGGGTCGAGAATGAGATGCGCTCTTTCATGAGGCGGACTAGAGATAGTTTTGACACTTTAAGGGCAGGTTTTAATAAACTCCAAGCGGAATTTAATGCGGTGGAGACTCAGTTCAGGAGTTTATCGCTTATGAATGAGTCTCCGAAACGTAAAAGGACCAGTCCTTGGGGTGTTTCAGTATCTGTAGATCCGCCAGCGTCTCTTATCGTCCCCGACCGGTCTCATGCACTGGCCACTCCTAATGTACAGCAGTTGATATCGTTTAAGAGCCCGGTTGTGAATGATATTAGTAAGGAGTTACCGGTATCACCTGGGAATGATCTCTTAAAAACGATGCCTATTGTAGTGTCCGATGTGTCCGGGCAATTACACATTCCAATGGAAATTGCCGATAGTTCTAAAAGTATTGAGGGCCCCGTAAACAAGTTGACTGCTGCAGTGGGTGACTTGTCCAACGTTACTGCTACGGCTGACGCTTCGAGAACGCGGCCTCTCTATGGCATACCACCAAAGAAACATATATTTGTTTCTAGGCTAGACCCTGTTGTCACATCTGATGATGTAATAGCCCATGTCAAAAAACTAGCTTCGTCCCTTAACCTGGGTTACCAGAACGTTAGAGGACTGAAATCCAAACTTCCTAATCTCTATGTAGATAGTCTTTCTTTTGAGCATAACATTCTAGCTTTTACAGAGACGTGGCTAAAACCTGATATTGCTGATGCATCGGTGTTTTCCACAAACTTTTCTATATTCAGACGTGACCGGGTTTTTCGCATAGGTGGTGGCGTTCTAATAGATGTTGATGCTGCTTTATCATCTGAAATGATTCAATTTTCTAGTACAATTTTCTGCCATCTTTGTCACATGACTTTATTGACGGGCTTCTAGGCTTATCTTTATCCCAAGTCAATCCTTTCTTAAGTTCTAATGGAAAATCGTTAGATCTTATTTTTGTATTGGATACTTCTTATTGTGAGGTTTCTAGGATCGAACCATTTGTTCTTCCAGAAGACAAATTTCATCCTACATTAAATTTAAAAATTGATCTGCCCTTGCTTTCACCATTACTTGGTTCAAATGAGTTACCTCTAACTAGGTGCTTTCGTAAGACTGACTTTGTCACCCTTAATGAAAACATTACTAATACCGATTGGTCTTATCTGTACAATTGTAGAGATATGAACTCAGCTGTTCGTTTTTTCTATGATACTCTGAATTCACTCTTTGATATTTGTGTGCCTCTTGGTAGGCTGGAGCGGCTTAACAAACCTCCCTGGTTCTCTCATGAGTTATCCAATTTGAAAAATGTGAAGACACGATATTATAAGAAGTTTCAAAAAACACGTCGTTCATCAGATTATGCTCTGTATACAGTCGCTCGTTCAAAATTCATGATGCTTAATACACAATGCTATAAGAATTATCTTCAGCGGTGTAAGCTTCAGTTTTCTTCTGACCCTAAACAATTTTATAATTTTGTCAATTCTAAACGTAAGACCTCCGTGCACCCATCTTTTTTGTCTTTTCAAAATAAAAAAGCGACCACTGATCAGGCAATTGCCGATATACTTGCGAGTTTTTTCAAAACAACTTATTCTTCAACGGAATATCGAGCAAGTCCGTATCCTTATCATTTAAAAAAGGCTAATTGCATTTTCAATCCAGTGTTTGATGAAAGTTATATTCTTAGCGAACTTAAATTAGTTAAACCTGTTTATTCTCCGGGGCCAGATGGTCTTCCTGGATGTGTACTCAGGTTCTGTGCAAACGCATTATGCAAACCCATTTTAAAATTGTTTCTATTGTCTATCGAATCTTCCTCTTTTCCATCTATTTGAAAGGTGTCGTATATCATAACTCTGCATAAAAATGGCAAAAAGTCCGAAGCCTCTAACTATAGAGGTATCTCAAAATTGTCCGCTATTCCGAAAGCTTTTGAGAAAATTATAACTTCTCAATTGCAACATTTTTGCAGCTCTATTATTTCGCCATCCCAATATGGGTTTGTGAAACGTAGATCTACAACCACTAACCTTTTAGAATTTACATGAATAATTATCAAGGGGTTCAAAAATGGTAAACAAACTGATGTCATATACACTGACTTCAGCAAAGCCTTTGATCCCGTTAATCATACCCTATTACTTTCTAAGCTGAGCGACATTGGGTTTCCACACCTTTTCCTCTCTTGGGTTCGAGAATATTTAACAAATAGAAAACAGAAGGTACTTTTTAAGTCTTCTTTTTCCGATTCCATTCCTGTGACTTCTGGTGTACCTCAACGTAGTCATCTTGGCCCTCTGCTTTTTACACTATTCATTAACGATCTTCCATCAGTCATTGTTCATTCGCATGTGCTTATGTATCCTGACGATGTCAAGCTTTTTCTTACTTATAATGATACAGATTCTTTTAGTCGGCTACAAGCTGATCTTCAAAACTTTCAATCCTGGTGCCAGTTTAATCTACTAAACCTTAACACTACCAAATATAAGGTAATGACTTTTTTTCGTAACTCTCCTCAACTGGTCACTTATTTTCAAAACAATAGTCCTTTAGAACGTCTAACTAATATGAATGATTTGGGCGTACTTATGGACCATAAGTTAAATTTTAACACCCATATTTCTACCACGGTCGCAAAGGCCATGAATGTCCTGGGTTTCATTAAAAGATGGTCAAAAGAATTTGATGACCCCTATACAACTAAAGTTCTTTTTACTTCGCTTGTCCGTCCTATTTTGGAGTATGGATCTTGCATTTGGTCACCTCAATATGAGTCGCACCAGATTAGACTTGAATCTGTTCAAAAGCAGTTCTTGCTATTTGCTCTTCGTGGCTTAAGCTGGGATCGCAATGTCAATTTGCCTTCGTATTCTAGTAGACTTCTCTTGGTAAACCTTCCTTCCCTAACTAACCGTAGAATTATGCTTGGTGTTATTTTTATGCACAAGCTCCTTATTGGTGATATCGACTCGCCTGAGTTATTAGCTCAGGTAAATCTGTCGGTACCATGTAGACGGAGTAGACATCCTTTGATACCTTTATCCCTTAGTCGTTGTTCTTCTAACTATGCCCTGCATGAACCTTTTAGGGTCCTCTGCTCTGATTACAACCTTCTATTCCCTGTAATTGGCTCAGAGCTTTCTATTAATATGATTAAAACTTCTATCCTATCCCATTTAGTTAATAGATAGCTATAGTATTTTTTATTTATTTGTTTGTCTGTTTTTTCTATTGTGTATTTGTCCACGCGATTCGTGACGTGCGTTATACGGCAGTTATCTGCTTGGGCTCGCGCGTAAAAAAAAAAAAAAAGACGTAGTAGGCAGCAAGCAGCGCCGCCAGCAGCGGTGTTTGCTGCCGGCAGCGCTGCTTGCTGTGTACTACGTCATCATTTGAACCGATTTGTATTGACTGTAACTTGTGTTCTATTTGTCCGATCAGATTCAAATTTTGGGATCTGTCAATTTATATCAAATACTATCATATTGGTAAATTTCATGGGGATACTCCAAATTTTGCAAAAATGTTTGTTTCTAGAGCTATATGATATAGTGGTAAGATCCTTAAGATTTTCATACTTTATCTCACCCGGGTAAGAAAAATGCCACAATAAAAAACGAGTACAAGCTGAGTAAAACGCGTACGCACAGACAGACGGACAGACGGACATGGCTATATCGACTCAGCTTCTCATGCTGATCAAGAATATATTTACTTTATGGGGTCGGCAACGTCTCCTTCTGTGCGTTACAAACATCTGACCAATTTTATAATACCCTTTGCAAGGGTATAATAAAAATTCTAAAGGTTAAAAATCTGTGTATAAGAATATACTGACCAGTTCTGACACAAGGGTTAATGTACAGAGTAAGCCTTCACAACTAAAGAAAAGAAATTACAAAAATACACAAGAACAAAAACACGTATCACAGAGTTGCGGGTAGGCAAAAGACGAGTGCGCAAATCAAACAACAATAGGAAAGAGCGGGAGAGCGCTTCAAATTGAACACACGCAATAACAAATTGTACGCAAGAGCGCGAGAGTTAGCTAAAACGGTAACGACACAAAAGCAAAAAGAGATAAACAAAACAACAACACCGCTAACGCAAGTACTGCTGTAAGTTTTGATTTTATTTAAATTTAAACAAATACACAAAAGCGACAGCAAGAATTCGCGAAATGAAAATAAAATTCGGATGCTGGAAATATTAGCCGATAATGAATTTATGTACAAGTTATAGAAAAGAAGTTAATCGCGAGAAAAAAATAAAAGTTGATAAGCGCAAAAAAAACACGTCCGTTCTCTGAAACGAGTGAAAGTTTTTTTCATCAAATCAAACCGAGCACATGCATACACACACACAGACGCAGCGCTACAAGAACTGTCTGTGTATGCGTGTTGTGCTTCGCGTAGGGAATGATGCAAGAAGAAGAAAAATTTTTATAAAAAGAGAAATAATTTGAATGTTTTGTTTGTGTATTGATGAATTCAGTTGCAGGGAAAGAAATTTCAAAATGTAAAAAAATTATTGCCAAGGACTGCAAGGGTATATAAATTTCGGCATTGCCGAAGTTAGCTATTTTGATATTTTTATATAACAATTATATAAGCTGCTGGAACCATTCTACAGCCGCCATTTTGATTTATTTATATAACGGCGGCTGTAGAATGGGTTCACCAGCTTGAATCGCTGTATAGCTGTTATAAAAACAATAGCAGATATAAAACTCAAAATGGCGGCTGTAGAATGGGTTCACAAGCTTGAATAGCTATTTTGAGTTTTATATCCGCTATTGTTTTTATAACAGCTATACAAGCAGCTGGAACTATTCTACAGCTGCCATTTTGAATATTATAGATGTCATTCCTTATATAACAGCTGTCTAAGCTGCTGGAACCATTCTACAGCCGGCGGAATTTATGCAACAGCTATAGAAGCTACTGGAACGATTCTACAGCCGCCATTTTGAATCTTTTAGCCGCCATCCTTTATATAGCAGCTATACAAGCTGCTGTAACCATTCTTTAGCCGCCATTTGGAGTCTTATAGCCGCCATTTTTTATATAAGAGTTATACAAGCTGCAGGAACCCTTCTGCAACCACCATTTTGAGTCCTATATCCGCCATCTTTTGTATAACAGCTATACAAGCAGCTGGAACTATTCTACAGCCGCCATTTTGAGTCTTATAGCCGCCATTCCTTACATAACAGCTGTCCAAGCTGCTGGAACCGTTATACATCCGCCAGCCTTTGTATAACAGCTATAGAAGCTGCAGAAAACATTCCGTATCCGCTGTTTTGAATTTTGTAGCCGCCGTCCTTTATATAACAGCGATTCAAACTGCTGGAACGATTCTACAGCCGCCATTTTGAGTTTTATAGCCGCCATCCCTTATAGAACAGCTATTCTAGCTGCTGGAATCATTTAACATCTTTTGTATTACTGCTATACACGCTGCTGTAACCATTCTACAGCCGCCATTTTGAGTCTTTTAGCCGCTTTTATTTATATAACAGCCATTGAAGCTGGTGGTACCATTCTATAGCCGCCATTTCTAGTCTTATTGCAGCCATCTTTTACATAACAGCTATACAAGTTGGTGGAACCATTCTACAGCCGCCATTTTGAGTCTTATAGCCGCCATCTTTTGTGTAACAGCTATACAAGCTGCTGAAACGATTCTATAGCCACCATTTGAAGTCGTATAGCCGCCATCTTTTATATAACAGCTGGTATATATGTATATAGCTATAGCCAATGGTGGAACCATTATCCCTTATATAGCAGCTATACAAGCTGCTGTAACCATTCTATAGACGCCATTTAGAGTCTTATAGCCGCCATGGTTTATATAACAGCTATACAAGCTGCTGTAACCATACTATAGCCGTCATTTTTAATCGTCTAGCCGCCATCTTTTATATAACAGCTATACAAGCTGCTGTAACCATTCTACAGCCGCCATTTTAAGTCTTTTAGCCGCTATTATTTATATAACAGCCATTGAAGCTGGTGGTACCATTCTATAGCCGCCATTTGGAGTCTTATTGCCGCCATCTTTTATATAACAGCTATACAAGCTGCTGGAACCATTCTACAGCCGCCATTTTGAGTCTTATAGCCGCCATCATTTATATAACAGCTATACAAGCTGCTGGAACCATTCTATAGCCGCCATTTTGAGTCTTTTAGGCCGCCATCTTTTATATAACAGCTATACAAGCTGCTGGAACCATTCTACAGCCGCCATTTTGAGTCTTTTAGCCGCCATTTTTTATATAACAGCCATTGAAGCTGGTGGTACCATTCTATAGCCGCCATTTTGAGTCTTATAGCCGCCATCTTTTATATAACAGCTATACAAGCTGCTGAAACGATTCTACAGCCGCCATTTTGAGTCTTATAGCCGCCATCTTTTATATAACAGCTATACAAGCTGGTGGAACCATTCTACAGCCGCCATTTTGAGTCTTTTAGCCGCATTTTTATATAACAGCCATAAGCTGGTGGTACCTTTCTAAGCCGCCATTTTAAGTCTTATAGCCGCCATCTTTTATATAACAGCTATACAAGCTGCTGGAACGATTCTATAGCCGCCATTTTGAGTTTTTAGCCGCCATCTTTTATATAACAGCTATACAAGCTGCTGTAACCATTCTATAGCCGCCATTTAGAGTCTTATAGCCGCCATCGTTTATATAACAGCTATACAAGCTGCTGGAACCATTCTATAGCCGCCATTTTGAGTCTTATAGCCGCCATCTTTTATATAACAGCTATACAAGCTGCTGGAACCATTCTACAGCCGCCATTTTGAGTCTTTTAGCCGCTATTATTTATATAACAGCCATTGAAGCTGGTGGTACCATTCTATAGCCGCCATTTGGAGTCTTATTGCCGCCATCTTTTATATAACAGCTATACAAGCTGCTGGAACGATTCTACAGCCGCCATTTTGAGTCTTATAGCCGCCATCCTTTAGTATAACAGCTATACAAGCTGTGGTACCATTCTATAGCCGCCATTTTGAGTCTTATAGCCGCCATCCCTTATATAACAGCTATACAAGCTGGTGGAACCATTCTACAGCCGCCATTTTGAGTCTTTTAGCCGCTATTATTTATATAACAGCCATTGAAGCTGGTGGTACCATTCTATAGCCGCCATTTGGAGTCTTATTGCCGCCATCTTTTATATAACAGCTATACAAGCTGCTGGAACCATTCTATAGCCGCCATTTTGAGTCTTTTAGCCGCCATCTTTTTATATAACAGCGATAGCCGGCTTCAGGCAATAAATCTAACTAATTTCGAAACGATTCTAACATAGCCGCCATTTGTGAGCAGGTTTCTTAGCCGCTATTTCAAAACTATTCTATCACTTCAAATACAGCCATTGAAGCTGGTGGTACCATTCAACATAGCCGCCATTTGGAGTCATTAAGCCGCCATCTTTTATATAACAGCTTTTTAATGTACATAGCCTTGGGCGCCATCAGAATTATTCTACAGGGCTTCGCCATTTTTAGTCTAACATGCGCCCAAATTTTTTGTTATAGTATAGCAGTACTATAAAAGCAGCTGAATGATGCTTTACAGCAAGCCAAAACAACATGTCTAATACGGCGGGCCTTCCGTTTTTGGTATTTGTCTAGATTTCGACCGTATTGAAGTTAATCAAAACTGCGTGTGAACCAGCTTCAGGTCAATAGACCGCCAATTTCGTAAGATCTTAAAGCCAGCCATCCTTTATATAGCAGGTTGTCTGTATAGCTATCTCAAGAACTACCAAGATTCTATCAGCCGCCATTTTCGCTAAAGTACTTACAGGGCGATACCATATCTTCAACGCTAATAGTAGTCGGAATTCCAAACGTCATGAAGCGGAAAAGAACGGCAAAGCTTGCAACTGCAGATTCCACCTTTTTAATGTGCATACCCTTCGCCATCAGAATTAGTGTAAAGGGCTTCGCCTTCACCAACCATTCTAAAGCCGCCAATTTTTTTTTAAAATATTTTTAATTAAAAAAAAAAATGGTTTACACAAGTGTAAAAACAACTTTGTAATACGGCCGGGCCCCTATTGTATTTATATAACAGCCATCTGAAGCTGGTGGCCTTATTGAATTTAATAAAAAAGCCGCCATTTTCAGTCGTCAATAACCGCCATCTTACTGATTTCGTAAGCCGTTAAACCATACACTTTAAATGAGCAGGTTTCTGTATAGCTATTTCAAGCCGGCTCATTACCCAGTTTTGATTAACTTCAATAGTCAAAATCTAAAAAAAAAAAAAAATTTATTTATTTATTTTTATACCCTTGCAAAAAGGGTATATTAATTTTGGTCGAAATGTGCAACGCATAGAACGAAGCATCTCAGACTATATAAAGTATATCCCCATTCTTGATCAGCACGACGACGAGTTCAAATAGCCATGTCCGCTCCGTCCTTCCGTCCGTCTGGATCAACGCGAACTCCTCCGAGACCGTAAAAGCTACAGAGCTGAAATTTTCACGTAGGCTTGTATATCTACAGCCGCCATTTTGGCGTTAATATTCACCATTTTTAATTTTATAGCCGCCATTTTTTATATGACCGTTATACCAAGTGCTATAACCATTCTACAGCCGCCATTTTAAAGTCACGAACAGTGACTTTCTCAATAACTTCATTAATTTTATAGCTATGGTCGTAAAATTTAATGGAACTTAGTTTACTGTAGCTAAAACGACCAAATTTGTTAAGATCGGGTACTATATTATATAGCTCGCCATCACAAGACGGCAAAGTCACGAACAGTGACTTTCTCAATAACTTCATTAATTTTATAGCTATTGTCATAAAAGTTGGTATTTGTCAGTTTTGTGTTCTTATTAATAATTGTGCCAAATTTGGCCAATATCGGGGTGACTATATCATAGACCTCCCACTAGAAACGATCGGTCGAAAATTTTGACTCTTACAGGCAAAAGTTCGTTATATCGAATAGCTAAGATTGAAGGCCGTTCTTTCGCAAACATTAGACTTTTTGGATAAAAGTTTTTACACTTTGACGTCTATGGGTAAGGAAAGAATTATAAAACAGTTGCAGAGGTATATAAACTTCGACGCGGTCGAAGTTAACCCCGGCCCCTACTGGTTTTATTTTATTTATTTATTTATTTAATTTACGTCAACTAAGTCAGCAGTCGACGAAAAAGCTTAAGCTAAAATACAGATAATAATTAATTCATGAAGGTAGCTTAGCTATATGCACAACATTCCCGACCCGGTGGAGGTGTTTTATTTGCAACAAGGTGCCAGCTATGCCCCGATTCACAGCCAATGTGGTCAGGGATGAGTTGCAGCCAATCCAATATCCAGTCCAGAATACTTTCAGTGGTTACGCTGTAGATAATTAAAAAGTATAGCGCGAAGAGAAGTGACAGATAGATGAGGAGAAATAAGGTGAAAAAGGTTGTTAAAAGATTGGCAAAGAACACGAAGAGGTTCGTGAAAAGAGTAGTTAGTCAGACATCTACTAAGGTGAAGAGGAAAAAAGTTTCTGGTCCGACGTGGGGGAACACAAAAATATAGCGTATCTAGTAAATTGGTAGAACTGACTTCGCCGTTGACTACTTTATGTAGAAAGAGAATCCCAAATACGAGCCTACGGTTGTAAAGTGAAGGAAGATTAATAAGAAGAAGTATGTCAGAATAAGAAGGTAGGCGAAGATTCGGGTCCCAATTAAGACCGCGTAACGCAAACCGATTCCATTCTACGCTGGTGAACATCATATTGAGGGTTCCACACTGGTGAGCAATATTCTAGAGTAGGGCGAACTAACGAAGTGTATAAAACCTTTGTCACATATGGATCATCAAATTCTTTGGCCCAACGTTTAATGAAGCCAAGAAGACTGCATGCTCTATTAACAATTGAAGGTATATGAATATTAAAAGAAAGTTTTGGGTCAAACATAACGCCTAAGTCTTTAAATGATGGTACACAATCTAACATAACAGACTTAATAGAGTAATGAGCTAGGAACGGCGACAAACGACTGAAAGTCATAAAAGAGCATTTAGAGGCATTAAGGTGTAATTTATTAACGTGACACCAAACACAGAACGCATCGATATCTGAGCCAAGGACGGTAAAGAAGGATCATTATATGAATAACAAATCTTGACGTCATCCCAAACTGAGACCGAGAATGAGCCAAGGCCAAAGGCAAATCGTTTATAAACAAGGTAAATAACAGTGGGCCCAGATGACTGCCTTGGGGGACACCTGACGTAACTCGAACAGTTTTAGATATCGAGGAACGAAAAGACACCTTTTGGGTTCTGCCAATAAGATACGACTTTAACCAAGTCAATAGTTTCGGGGAAAAACCCATGATGTTAAGTTTCATGAGAAGCATAGAATGATCAACCGTATCGAACGCCTTACTAAAGTCAGTATAAATAACATCAGTTTGACACTTTTTACGGAAGCTTTTACATGGTGTACAAGGGTAGTCAATTCTAAAAGGTTGGTAAGCGACGAATGACCTTTCATGAAGCCATGCTGACAAGGAGAAATAGTGGATCCAGATCACATTGAAGGGAAGACGTAATAATTTTCTCAAACAGCTCAGGTATGCCGAAAGTTTGGCAATGCCGCGGTAGTAGAAATTTCCGATTTGCACCTTTTTAAAAAGCGGAATAATAAAAGACTCCTTCCAATTATCAGGAAGCTACAAGTCTCACTCGATATAAAGAGTAACCGAGATAAAGGCTTAGATGGGAAATCGAACACATTTTAAGGATGCAACTAGGTATATTATCAGGCCCAGTACGATGGAAGACGTCATAGATGACAAGCTAGAGATAATACAGTCTTCAGTAATATTAGGAAAAAACATACAATTTAAATGTGGAATTGTGAAGGGATAAGGTGTGGGATCCGAAGCAGTAGTGGAATAAGTCGACTGAAAGAATTTAGCAAACAGATCTGCAATATCTGAATCACTATTAGCAGTCTGGTCATTAAGTCTGAAGGTTTATGGTAGTAAAGTAGAGCGTCTTTTGGAAATAACAAAGTTATAAAATCTTTTGGGGTTCTTATAAAATTCAACCTTACAGCGAACGATATAATTATTGTAGCATTGAGTATTTAAAAGACAAAATTGAGATTTGGCTACACAATAATTTGCATAGTCAAGTCGCGAACCAGTTTTTTTAAATCTTTTAAAATATCTCGATTTAATGTTACGGAGATTAGAGAGCCTACGTGTGAACCAGACTGGCGCACTGGAGACGGTAGAGACATTCACATAAGGAACGCATTTATCAATTAGAGAATTAAGAGCAGAGTAGAAAAAATTTACTGCACAATCTATATCACAGCACTCAAATAGAAATGACCAATCAAAAGAGAAAATAAGGCTGTTAAGAAGATTGAAATTTGTTTTACGAAAACATCTACGACGAGAATTTGAGATGTTATTGAATGAATTATTAACGGAATTGTAAGAAACAGTAATTTCAATGGTAGGGTGATAAATATCTTCAGGCTTTACTAGGGGCTGTGTTTGTGATACAGCACTAACAGTGGGATCAGAGACAAAAACAAGATCGAGGATTCTTTTAGAAGAGTTAAGAAAAGAATTCAACTGATATAGCGGACATTCAAGTAGGGTATCAAGAAAAAAATGTTGAGATGAAGGAATTAAAAAAGATAGATTATCATCAACAAGCCAAGAAACATTAGGCAAGTTAAAATCACCTAAAGCTATAAAAAAAATCACGATCTTTAAGACGACTAAAAATAGTTCGCAAAGCATCAGCATGGTGCATGTAGATCATGATATCAGAAGTTGGAGGAGTATATGAACAAGAGATATATAAGCTAAAGTTAGAACATGTAACTTCGACGCAAATAAACTCAACACCTAAGGGGAGATCAATCGGCACAACACTTGAACACAGATTCGAGTTGACAGCAATGAGTACTCCACCGCCACGTCGACTAACACGATCAAGCCTATAAGAAATAAAGGTATTAGAAAGAATTTCATTATCCAAAACAGAGGAATTAAGCCAAGTTTCAGAGAAAGCTAATATGTCAGCCGAAAAGGTTAAGCTATCACAGAATAATTTCGAGAGCTTGGTAAGAAGTCCTCTTACATTTTGATAATGAATGCAAAGACTAGAAGTTATTAGTTTTTTGAAGCAGAAGATACATTAGGAAGGTGGACAGGCAAAGGGCGGGAGCGCTTATTGGGCGCAAATTCGTGTACAACTAGGCCCTCTGGCCAAAAGTTAGGGTCAACCATAGCTGAGAAATACTCATTTGGTACAGTAATTTTAAAAGAGGAGATTTCGCGAGGCCTAGAAAACTTAAACTTTTGAATTAAAACCTTAGCAAGGCATATATTACCAATGTAAGCTGCCACAGACGATTCAGAAGTATCTGGAGCAAGCCTAGAGATAAATAATTGCTTACGATGAGGCACTACAGTTAGTGGAGGCGGAGGAGCATTGGGATCCGCATGATCCAAGATAATTGATCAGAGTTCCCGTGAGGGATAGATTGAGGTACACCAGGGTTGTTACATCATCTGAAAAAAAAAAGAGGGACAAGAAGATGGTGTAGGCGAAAGTAAAATGGGAGAAGATGTAATAGAAAGTGCGGGCGACTGCTTATGAGGCAACTCAAGGGTACATTTCTTGGGCAATTCCTTAGAAGGTGGACCAAACTTGAATTGCGACAATAAATGTATGCTAGAGTCACACTCATTAGACAGCTGTTTGGCCATTTTATTTAGAGAAAGAAACTTTAAACGAAGATCCCTATACAATCGGCTAAAATCAAGCTGCTGGCTGGCACTAGATGGGCAAGTCCAGCGCATTAAGCCAAGCTCAGGTTTAGACACAGACAAACCAGAAAATATTGTAGTATACTTTTAGGGATAGGATTAGGCCACATACTTTTAGGGATAGATTATAAGTAATTAGAACTTAAGCATAATGTCTAGCTTTAAGTACCGTTAAGGACACTAGCCATAAGACCAATGCAAATGTTCCCCTATAAATACCGGGCTTGCGGCCCCAATAAATCACTTCAAGTCAAACCTTGCCTTCGCCTATTTCATGGCGATCCTGCCTAACATTGGCAATAAATAAAAGGCAATAATAATAATACAAAAAAATCCTTGCCATAAGAAAAAAAAAAGGCAAAGTGAAAAAAAAATCAGGACAGACCACAAAAAAATTTAACAAAAGCCAAAAAGTGTGCTATATAAAGGAAGCGCTCCAGAAGGCATAGAAGGCGATTTTCGCCACTATAAATAATAATAATTAAATAATTACAAACAAAATAGAGAAGAATAAATGAAAAAAAATATTGCCCAAAACTGGATTTCCGAATAAGTCTATCATTGCCAAAAATACCCTGCAGGCAACAAACAGCAGCAAGAAAAAGCAAAACATACATACACATATATATATACATATGGATAATTGGAAAACAAAAGAAAAATGAATAAGTCGACGCGCTAACTTGGTATACCATCCACCAGTGGTGTTAAGGCCAAATATTTCAAATCTAAAACCAATGCCTCAGGTCGGTTCTGGTTATTACAAACAGCTTATAATCTCGGGCTGAGTATACGAGCAACCTACCGGCCCCACCATCCAACGGCCAACGATCGGCCTTCACCCTGGAAAAACGCTTAGATATGCATAACTTGGTTTTTTGTCCGATTTTGATCAAATTTGACGTGTTTTGCTGGAGTAAAGTTAGTACCAAATTCAAAATTGATTACAAAACAGGTAGAAAATTACGTGAGATAATCGAGTTTTCCAAATTACCGGGGCGGAACAGGAGCGTGGCAAAATCGTTCATATACATATAAATGCGCATTTATTAAACAAATACACATAACAAATTTGGTGCCTCTAGCTATTATAGTCTTTAAGAAAATCAAATTTGTGTTTAAATTTCGTGCGGAGGGGGTGGCAAATTTTTTCAACAAATTTGTGCCCGCTTACTAAATAATTAATTATACTAAATTTGATGTCTTTAAACAATTATAGTCTTTAAGAAAATCAAATTTGTTTAAAATTCGTGGGCGAAGGGGGCGTGGCAAAAATTTGAAATAAACTTGTCCACCGAAACACAAATTTTGTGACTCAGCTCTTATAGTCTATCAGTTGCCAAAAAGACAGACCTACGAACATGTTATAACGACTCGGCTGTTGATACTGATCAAGAATATATATACTTTATGGGGTACGGAAAACTTCTCTTCTTTATATACATATTGGATAATTTAAAATACCATTTCACACAAAGAAGAAAAAAAAAACATATATTTATACAATTAAATATTAAATTCCAATCAGCCGCATATACCCCAACATACCCTAACAAAGAGCACATGTCAACCATGTGCACTCAAAATTGCACAAACAACATAAGCACAGTTGTAAAGCTCGCCACGATCAAAGCGAGCTTCTAAAAAAAAAAAAAGCTCAAGTAAATTTCACAAAGCTTGCAAGCACACATAAAGCTTTCTGATCGCAGCAAGCTCCACAAGATCAAAACTGCCCAATAACGAAGTCTAAATACCCTATAAGAAAAATTACAAAAATTTTTTTTGGAAATAATTAAATATTAGAAAATAGAATTTTAAACAATTTGAAAAAACAATAACAAAGAAAAAAAATAGAAGAATCAGAAAATGAAATAATTAAGAGAACAAAATTATTTTAATTAAAATAAGATAAAACCAAAAGTAACAAAATTTCAATGGACCAGAACATAGAAATATTGAAAGAAAAATTTCAGAAAGCATACAAGTGCCTAAATAAAACAATTTATATACACCCTCAAACCATAAACAAGCACCTTGAAACTATCTTCGACAGTTACAATAGAATAAAGAGTAGCAGTACAGACATATGCAATGAATCTAGCAGTAAAAGCTTTACTGAGCTAATATACAGTTTAAATAAACAACTAATAAGTATAGCAACAAAACATAATATAAAATTCACAATACCGGTAGATTCGAATCTAGAAGCAACTTTTGAACCTCTAGTAGCAAAAGACACAGAAGAACCAGCTGTAAAAGATAACCCAGGAGACATTCAAGATAAACCAGCTGTAAAAGATAACCCAGAAGACATTCAAGATATATCAGGTGTAAAAGATAACCCAGAAAACATTCAAGATAATACAAAACCAAAGATGGTGCAAACAAAGATTGAATTTCTTAATACAGCTTCTAAGCTGATTCAGGAGTATGATGGTGGAGTAGAAACAATGCAAAGTTTCATAGATTCACTGGAATTAATCAACGAAATAAAAGCAGAACATGAAGAGACAGCTATTAAAGTCATAACAACAAAACTAAAAGGGGGACGTTAGACTACTAGTTACTAATGAAAACACTATAAATGGTATAATCCAAACATTAAAGAAAGAAATTAAGGGTGAAACAGTTCAGGTAGCAGAGGCAAGATTAATGAATGAATGAAATGGCAAGAACGCAAATTCATTTATGTCAGAAATAGAAAATCTTATGCAACTCAAACAGCAGTGAAATCAATCATAAAGAACTGCGATAACGAAAAGGTCAGAACAATAATAGAAGCAGGCAATTTTACTGAAATGAATGATGTTATAGCTAAATTTGTAAATACATCTACAAATATAGAACAAGATATCACAGCGTGTTTTATACTAAAAGAAACAATTACACAAATAGGAACTCGTACAATAATAATAGAAATTATAATAATAATTACCAAAATAGAAACCCAAATGATAATACTAACTATAACAATACTAGGAATTACAATAACTATAGTAATAATTATAATCGAAGAAATTATAACAATAGAAATACCAAAACTAATTATCCTCCTAAAACACAACAAAATAATAATGTCAGATTTACAAATGTAGAAGAAAATTCGGAAAACTCCGAAAGTCCTCTGGTGTAAAAAATCGAACAAATAAAATATATAATTTAAATTGCAACCTTAATAGCTACATAACTTTAAACTTTGACGATGTAGGGACAATAAAATTACTATTAGACACAGGAGCTGATGTATCACTAATAAAACAAGAAATATTAAGAAAAGACAATACAGTTAACATACAAAAACGGACAAAACTTAGTGGAATAGGCAAAGACGTCCTATTTACAATAGGCGAAACCAAACTAAAGATCAGCAACCTCTCAACGGTACACACCTTCCAAGTAATAGGAAATGATGTCCCCATCCCATGTGACGGAATGTTGGGGCTTGACTTTATAAAAAAATTCAATTGCACACTCAATTATTCCACCAACAAATTGATAATAGATCCATATAAATCAAGATATAAAATTATAATCAATATAGGGATCAGTCAAAACACACATGTATTCCATATCCCACCTAGAACAGAAAAAATTGTACGCATTACAATATCCTCAAACAATAATAACATCTTTATCCCTAATCAAGAATTACACCCGGGGGTATTCGTCGCAAACACTATTGCTTCTAAAACTAACCCATATGTCCGCATATTAAATACTAACAACACAGACGTGCAAATTACAAATATAAACCTATTAAATGAAAAACTGTCCGATTATGAAATCTTAAAAATAGACAAACAACATGATTCAAAACATAAATCCACAATAATGAACAAACTAGCACCCCATTTTCCCGATTTCGTGAAAGAACCTCTACATAAATTATGCTCAGAATTTGATGATGTATTCGCAATAGAATCTGAACAAATATCGTCCAACAATTTCTATAAACAAAAATTAAGACTCAAAGACACAACACCAGTCTACACCAAAAACTACAGGATAGCACACAGTCAAAAAAACGAAATCAATAAACAAGTGGACAAATTGATCAATGATGATATTATTGAACCATCAATGTCTGAGTTCAATAGTCCAATTTTATTGGTTCCTAAAAAGTCGCTACCTGGCAGCAAGGAAAAACGGTGGAGATTGGTAGTTGATTATAGAAAAATTAACAAACAACTAGTAGCGGATACATTCCCACTACCCAGAATGGACGATATCCTTGACCAGCTAGGACGCGCTAAATACTTCTCTTGTTTAGACTTAATGTCAGGATTTCATCAAGTAGAATTAGAAGAAAAATCTCGGGACATAACATCATTTTCCACAGATAAGGGCTCATTCAGATTCAAGCGATTACCATACGGATTAAAAATTGCACCAAACTCGTTTCAAAGAATGATGTCCCTTGCATTCACGGGTCTATCACCATCCCAAACATTCCTTTACATGGATGATCTAATTGTAATTGGGTGCTCTGAAAGTCACATGATTAGAAACTTAAGGGATGTTTTTGAAACCTGCCGAAAATATAACTTAAAATTGCACCCTGACAAATGCTCTTTCTTCAGACATGAAGTTACTTTTCTAGGACACAAATGCACAAATAAAGGAATTTTACCAGACGAAAGCAAGTTCAAAACGATTCAAGATTACCCGACTCCCAAGAATGGCGACGAAGCCAAAAGATTTGTAGCATTCTGTAATTACTACCGTAGATTCATTCCAAACTTTGCATACCATGCACAATTTATCAATAGATTATCTAGGAAAAATGTAGAATTTAACTGGGATGCAAACTGTCAAGCAGCTTTTGAATACTTAAAAAACAAATTATTAAGCCCACAAATACTCCAATATCCAGATTTTAATAAAAAATTCTGTATCACAACTGATGCAAGCAAGATCGCATGTGGAGCCGTCCTCAGCCAAGAACATGATGGACTCCAATTACCCATATCATATGCATCTAAAGCATTTACAAAAGGCGAAAGCAATAAGTCGACAATTGAGCAAGAATTAACAGCAATACATTGGGCAATTCAATATTTCAAACCATACATATACGGAAAAAAATTCCTAATTAGAACTGACCATCAGCCATTAACATACCTATTTTCTCTAAAAAACCCATCGTCAAAGCTTACTAGAATAAGGCTAGATTTAGAAGAGTTCGATTTTACTATAGAATACATCAGGGGACAAGAAAATTTCGCAGCGGATGCTCTCTCCAGAATTGACTTTGAAAATATAAAAAACATAGAAACTAATACAATACTTAAAGTAGCAACAAGATCAGAAACAAAAAAATTAACACATAAGGAAAACAAAATTAACAATAACAAAATAGAAACACCAAGAATATATGAAATAATAAATCCTAATGAAGCCAAAAAATACGCGCAAATTAAATTCAAAAAATGCAAATGTTTTATTACCAAAAATAAAGAAAAATTGCTCTCCTTCAATATAGGCGATTTGATCATTAGTGGAAGAATAGATCTAGATCGATTCCTTCCAAGGCTTGAAAAAGAAGCCGGTGCTCAAAGAATCTATAAACTGAAGATAGACATGTCAGAAAAACCATTAAGGTCACTTACACTTAATGAACTAAAACAAAAAGGAAATGACACATTAAAAAATGTAGAAATAGCAGTTCTACCTCAAGTAAAAGTAATAACAAATAAAGAAGAAATAAGAAATACATTAAATAAATATCATAATGACCCAATAGAGGGAGGTCACTGCGGGGTAAACAGAACGCTAGGAAAAATAAAAAGAGAATTTTTTTTGGAAAAATATGTCTCGAGATGTTGCAACATACATCAAAAGTTGCGAAAAGTGCAAACTAGCCAAAGTAACCACAAACAACCACTCCCCATTGATCATAACACCAACCCCTGCAACCACTTTTGACACAATAATAATAGATACAATTGGACCATTACCAAAAACAATGAATGGTAATGAATACGCAGTTACTATTATCTGCGATCTGTCCAAATATCTCATATCAATACCAATACCAAACAAAAGTGCAAAAGCGGTTGCAAAGGCAATATTTGAAAAATTCATTCTAATTTATGGATCAGTTGCAAACAATTCTTACAGACATGGGAACAGAATATATGAATTCAATATTAACAGAACTTTGCAAAAATTTCAACATAAGTAAAATTAACTCCACTGCGCACCATCATCAAACTCTTGGAACAGTAGAAAGAAGCCATAGAACTTTCAATGAGTACATCAGGTCATATATATCTATTAAAAAGGATGATTGGGATGAATACCTAGCATACTTTACATATTGCTTCAACACCACTCCATCCACCGTACATGGTTATGCACCTTTTGAACTAGTCTTTGCGAAACATCCCCAAACTGTCCCATTCTCATCCGAAACTGTAGAACCCATTTACAACATTGATGACTTCAATAAAGAAATAAAATTTAAACTACAAATAGCACAAAATAGAGCGAAACTGCTTATCGAAAAATTTAAAGCATTACAAAAAGAAACATATGATAAAAACACAAAAAAAGTATCGCTAACTGAAGGACAAGAAATACTTTTAAAAAATGATACAGGACATAAATTAGAAAACAAATACACAGGCAAATATAAAATACAGAGCATAGGTCCTAACAATAATATAGTAATAACTGATGATAAAAACAAAAAGCAAACAGTTCATTTAGATAGAATAAAAATAATATAAAAAGGATATGAGAAAAATATAAATTTTTCTTTTTGAAAAAAAGGAGGTGTAGTATACTTTTAGGGATAGGATTAGGCCACATACTTTTAGGGATAGATTATAAGTAATTAGAACTTAAGCATAATGTCTAGCTTTAAGTACCGTTAAGGACACTAGCCATAAGACCAATGCAAATGTTCCCCTATAAATACCGGGCTTGCGGCCCCAATAAATCACATCAAGTCAAACCTTGCCTTCGCCTATTTCAATATGTCGCAATCACGGCCGTTGAGGCCAGCACATTTTAAGTGAATAAGATTATCGCAAAGCCAACACGATATTGCTCTATACTGATCGTCAAAACGATCAGAATGCTTGCAATTGGGTAGACAACAAGCCATTGAAAAGCCAAAATAAACACAAGGCAAAAAAAAAAAAAAAAAAAAATATATATAGAAAAATTTAACTAAACAGCACAAAGATAATTATCGATAAAAAATCAATAATTACAAATAAAACAAAGAGACAGCTAGAGTACACAGCACAAGAGAGCGTGCAAGAACAGTTATAAGACGAGCTTTGAGAGGCGGCTTTACAAAAGTGATTACGCGGGAGAGAAGCTGAGCACAAGCACAAAGCAGAGAGAACAACAAAACCACTAGCACTGATGGTATGATGGGGGCGATGAGGGGAGCAACTGCAGAAGCAATGACGAGAGAGAACAATAAGAAAAAAAAAAACAATTTAAATGCACCAAACACTAATCACGAAAAAGAAAAAAAAAACTGTTTAATTCGGCGAATTATGCAAATAAAACACAAGAGTTTCAAGCATACGACACCAGCGAAAACGAAAACAAACTAGGCACAATTAAAAATTGAGAGAAAACAATATATATTAATAAAACTCAGGAGCTAAGCAAAAACACGACCGTCACGTCAGAGAGCAGAAGCCGCCATCTTTATATAACAGCTATAAAGCTGCAACCATTCTAAGACGCCATTTATAGCTTTTACCGCCATCTTTCATATAACAGCTATACAAGCTGCTGGAACTATTCTTCAGCCGCCATTTTGAGTCTTTTTAACCGCTATTGTTTGTATAACAGCCATTGAAGCTAGTGGTACCATTCTATAGCCGCCATTTAGAGTCTTATTGCCGCCATCTTTTATATAACAGCTCTACAAACTGCTGAAACGATTCTATAGCCGCCATTTGGAGTCTTTTTAGCCGCCATCTTTTATATAACAGCTATACAAGCTGGTGGAACCATTCTACAGCCGCCATTTTGAGTCTTTTAGCAGCTAATATTTATATAACAGCCATTGAAGCTGGTGGTACCATTCTATAGCCGCCATTTATAGTCTTATTGCCGCCATCTTTTATATAACAGCTAGACAAGCGTCTGAAACGGTTCTATCTTCGTCTAGCCGCCATTTTTTATGTAACAGCTATACAAGCTGCTGTAACCATTCTTTAGACGCCATTTTGAGTCTTATATCTGCTATTGTTTTCATAACAGCCATTCAAGCGGGTGGTACCATTCTGCAGCCGCCATTTTGAATCTTTAAGCCGCTATTATTAATATAACAGCCATTGATGCTGGTGGTACCATTCTATAGCCGCCATTTGGAGTCTTATTGCCGCCATCTTTTATATAACAGCTATATAAGCTGGTGGAACCATTCTATAGCCGCCATTTTGAGTCTTATAGCCGCCATCTTTTATATAACAGCTATACAGGCTGCTGGAACCACTCTAAAGCCGCCATTTTGAGTCTTATATCCGCTATTGTTTTCATAACAGCCATTCAAGCTGGTGGTACCATTCTGCAGCCGCATTTTGAGTCGTATAGCCGCCATGCTTTATAAAACAGCTATAGAAGCTGCCGGAACCATTGTAAAGCCGCCATTTTGAATCTTTTAGCCGCAATTATTTATATAACAGCCATTGAAGCTGTTGGTACTGTAGTAATATTTAAGCTAAGTATAAGTATCCCTAATGATAAACTCGAGTAACACCCATTGTGCAATACATAGATCGTAAGATAAAGATAAGCTCTCTCTCACAAAGAGAGAATAATCTTGATCCACGAGATAAATAAAATAAAGAGACATTCTGTAGTGACAATCGAAGTGAACAGACGTGTTTAACCATCCATCCTAAAATTCAGAAGTGGGATAAAACCTGAAAAAATTTTTTCTATCGCAACCACTCACAACTAAATAAACTGAACGATAAAATTAACATTGGCAACCTAAATCTGCCAGAATTAAAATTAGTGTGTGAAAAACTTGGAATTACAAGCCATGGAAATAAAACAGCTTTAATTGCTGCTATTATTCAGGCCTTACCATCCTCTGCATACACACATGCGTTTTACTACGAGAAGTCTTCGATGGAAAACAACAACGAAAGTACAGTCAGTGGTGAAATACCTGAAACTGACGCCAATGAATACGGCGGCAATCGTGTAACGGCAAGCACGATTCGGCAATTCTTGGAAAACAGCGACGAAGAGGGAGACAGCAACAACGCATTAACGGACATCGCAGCGAGCTTTGCCAACATAGAAATCGATGACGTCATGACAAATATGCTGGAGAACAATACTTGTGACGATCCTCATGGCAACATTGAAACTAGTGGCAATGCTGAAACTGGTGCCAACGCTGAAACTAGTGGCAACGATGGAGCGGTTGGCATCATGAAAGCAGCTAACAAAAGTGGCTACACTGCACTAATGAAAGCTGAATTCAACGTCTTAAAAGAAATATTACCTGAAAATGATGGGCAAACTAAATTTGACGAATGGTTAACAATTCTAAATACCATCAAGAACACTTTTGAGATAGACGATCAAAACTTACGCACACTCATATGCGTACGACTTAAAGGAAAAGCTAGTCAGTTGCTTATGTCACGTGGCTCTCTTTTAATGGGTCCAATTGACGAAATATTGATGCAACTCAAAATGGTTTTTGGTGTAAAAGAAAACATTTTAGAAAATCGTCGGAAATTTGAGCAACGGAAGTGGCAAAAATCTGAGAAGTTTGCTGAGTATTACCACACCAAATCGGCATTGGCAAACAATTTGAGCATGGGCGACAACGAGTTGGTCCAGTATTTAATTGATGGAATTCCGGATATTCAATTGAAGAACCAAGCGAAACTTCAGCGCTTCAAACTGCCTGATGAAATGTTGGAGGCGTTCAACGATGTCACATTGGAAATCAAGCAGAGAGAGAGTAAAGCTAACAACAAAATGATCCCGGAACAGAGGATTATTAAATGCTACAATTGCCATAGCAAAGGGCACCTGGCGAAGGACTGTCTTAAACCAACACGTGCTAATGGAGCATGCTACGCTTGTGGAGAACAAGGACATCAAGCAAAGGAATGTACCCAATATAAAAAAGGAAATAAGAGCAATGAATTTGTAAGATATTTTAATGTTAAATTCACAAAAGCAAAAAGTAACAAAGAAATTTTTATTCCCATAGAGTGCCTTATAAATTCAGGAAGTGAAGTCTCATTCGTAAAAAAAATCAACGTTACCACAAAATGTAGAAATTCAAAGAGAAAACATAAACCTAAATTACTTTGGAATTAATGGAAGTAAATTGAATACAATTGGAAAAATAAATTCTGTTATAAAAAATAAAAGTAAAAATATTGTATTAGAAACTTTGATTGTAACTGATGAAACTACAAGGCACCCAATGGTTCTAGGCAGAGATTTTCTTAAACAAAGCAATTTAAAACTTGTCGAAATCGATGAAAAGGAAGAAATTTTAACTGAAAAAAAGGATACAAATGTAAAGAATAATCAAAATGCAAAAATTTCGGAAAATGTAGAGAATTATCTGAACGAAAAAGATGCGAAAAATGTAAAGAATAATCAAAATGCAAAAATTTCGGAAAATGTAGAGAATTATCTGAATGAAAAAGATAAGAAAAATGTAGAGAACTATCTAAATGGAAAAGCTGCGAAAAATCTAGAGAATTATCAAAATGAAAAAGTTTCGAAAAATTATCGGTATAGAAAAGATGGGAAAAAGGTAGAGAATTATTTAAATGTAAAAACTGAGAAAGATGTTGATAATTATGTAAATGGAACAGATACGGAAAAAGAAGGGAATGGAAAAGGTGCGAAATTAGTACAGAATAATAACAATGTTGCAATAGAAGAGTTCGATAAGCAAATGCTTAACATCAATGTAGTAGAAGATAGTAAAGTAACCTATAAAATAGGTAGTGAAATCAATGGATATGTAAGGTCGAGATTCGAAAAATTTTTTGAAAAGCATTATGTAGCACCGCAAAGACCATTGGAACCCAAGGAAAAGGGTGAAATGAGAATCATAGTTGAAAAAGAAAAACCATTTAGATGTACACCACGTAGATTATCATATGCAGAAAAAACGCAAGTGGAAAAGATTTTAGAAGAAAATTTAGCAAAAGGATACATAAGACCAAGTGAGTCAGAATTTGTTTCGCCTATTGTATTGGTACCTAAAAAGACAGGAGAAATCAGGATGTGTGTCGACTACCGTCGATTAAACAAAATAACATGCAAAGACAATTAGCCGATCCCATTAATAGATGATTTGTTAGAACGATTAGTAAATGAGAAGATTTTTTTGAAATTGGATCTCAAAGATGCATTCAACCATGTAGTAATGAATGAAGAATCAATCAAATTTACGTCATTTACAACGCCATTAGGACAGTTTGAATATCTTAGAATGCCGTATGGCTTGACAAACGCATCTCGCACTTTTCAAAGATATATTAACAAAATATTTTCTGACATGATACGAACAGGAAAAGTCGTAATATATTTAGATGACATAATGATCGCAACTGAAGACATGGAAGAGCATTTTTCAATTTTAAAAGAATTCTTCAACCGAGTAGTAGATAACAAATTGGAACTGAGAGTAGATAAATGTGAATTTTTGAAGTCGTCAATAGATTATCTGGGATATACTATCACGGGAAAAGGCATACAAGCCAGTAAGGCAGGTGTTGAAGCAATAAAATGTTATCCGATTCCAACAAAAGTTCATGAAGTTCAGAGTTTCTTAGGACTTTGTTCATATTTTAGATTTGTCAAAGATTTTTCAATAAAGGCAATCTGTTAAAAAAGGACAAAGAATTTAAGTTTGGAAAAGAGGAACTCGATGCATTTAACACTCAAAACCAAGTTAATAGAAGCACCCATTTTAGCAATTTATGATCCAAGAGACGAAACAGAATTACATTGTGATGCAAGTTCTTTAGGCTTTGGAGCAATATTATTACAAAGGAAAAGTGATACAAAATTTCACCCAGTGTTTTATTTTTCAAGACGAACTAGTGAGGTAGAGTCCAGATATCATAGCTTTGAATTGGAAACATTAGCAATCATATATGCATTAAAACGCTTTAGAGTCTATTTACAAGGAATACAATTTAAAATAGTAACGGACTGCAATTCACTTACACTAACATTGAACAAGAGAGAATTAAATCCACGTATCGCAAGGTGGGCATTAGAATTGCAGAACTACAATTATAGTCTAGAACATAGGGCTGGAAAAAGAATGCAGCACGTTGATGCCTTGAGTCGTAACAACAACATCCTTACGATAGAAGCGAATACATTTGAAGAAAATTTAATTATATATCAGGGAAAAGACGAAAACATTAAAAAGATAAAGGAAATGTTAATGGAACAAGAAAATGAATTTTATGAAATGCGAAATGGTGTAATATATAAGAAAAAAGAGGGTAGAATTATGTTTTTAGTACCAGGAGCAATGGAAAAAAATGTAATATTTAAGTATCATGATGAAATGGGGCATGTAGGAGTAGACAAAGTAGTTGACTTGATAGGTAAAAATGATTGGTTTCCTACCATGAGAAAGAAAATTGATAAGCATATAAAAAATTGTCTCAAATGCATAGCGTTTTCAAATAAATCAGGAAAAACAGAAGGATTTATTCACTCCATACCTAAAGGTGATAACCCATTTGAGTATTTGCAAATAGATCACTATGGACCAATACATAGTAAAGATAGCAAAATGAAACATATATTAGTCGTAATAGATGCATGCACTAAATTTGTGCGGTTATTTGCTACAAAGACGACGAAATCAGTAGAAGCAATCTTAGCACTAAAAGAATACTTCAAAGTATATAGTAGACCCAAGAATATAATATCAGATAGAGGCAGTTGCTTCACTTCAAAAGAGTTCGATGATTTTACTAAGGAATGTAATGTTAACCATATAAAAGTAGCGACAGCATCACCACAGGCTAATGGACAAGTTGAGAGAGTCAATAGAAACCTAGGACCCATGATTGCGAAGTTAATTGACAATGAAAATAATAAGCTATGGCATAAAGTATTAGATAAGGTAGAGTTCGCAATGAATAACACAAGAAAAAGATGCACCAATGAATATCCAAGTGTAATGCTATTTGGCATAAGACAAAGAGGTAGCGTAATAGACAGTTTAAAGGAAAATGTAATAGAAGAGAGTCAAGTAAAAGAAAATCGGAACTTAACAGAAATAAGGGAAGTCGCAGCTATCAGGCAACAAAAAAACAGTATAATAACAATATGTAGACTCCAAACGACAGAAACCAACGCTTTTCCAGGTGGGAGATTACGTAGTAGTCAGAAACTTTAACTCACAACAAGGTGTATCGAGTAAATTAATCCCAAAATTTAAAGGTCCATATGTAGTTTCAAAAGTTCTTGAAAATGATCGATATTTTATAGAAGATGTAGAGAATTTTCAGCAAACTCAAATTCCTTATTCGGGTATATGGGCAATACAGAATAGGAAACCGTGGCTTACAGAAAGACATAATGAAAATATAGAACTAAATGAAAACATAGAATTAAATGAAAACATAGAATTAAATGAAAACATAGAATTAAATGAAAACATAAAATTAAATGAAAATTGTGAAGTAAACAGACAAGTAGAACTAAGTGAAAGTACAAAAGTAGACAAAAAGAAAAAGAATAAGAATAACTATGTACCAAGTAATATTATAACCAGAAGTAAAGCAGCGAGTATCAGGGGATACTCAGGGTCAGGACGGCCGAATTGTAGTAATATTTAAGCTAAGTATAAGTATCCCTAATGATAAACTTGAGTAACACCCATTGTGCAATACAATAAGCTCTCTCTCACAAAGAGAGAGATAATCTTGATCCACGAGATAAATAAAATAAAGAGACATTCTGTGAGTGACAATCGAAGTGAACAGAAGTGTTTAACCATCCATCCTAAAGTACCATTTTATAGCCGGCATTTGGAGCCTTATGGCCGCCATCTTTTATATAACAGCTATATATACAAGCGTCTAAAACGGTTCTATAGCCGCCATTTGGAGTCGTCTAGCCGCCATCTTTTATATAACAGCTATACAAGCTGCTGTAACCATTCTATAGACGCCATTTATAGTCTACAAGCTGGTGGAACCATTCTATTTTGAATTTTGTAGCCGCCATCCTTTATATAGCAGCTATACAAGCTGCTGTAACTATTCTATAGACGCCATTTAGGGTCTGATAGCCGCCATGTTTTATATCACAGCCATTCAAGCTGGTGGTACCATTCTGCAGCCGCATTCATTTTGAGTCGTATAGCCGCCATGCTTTATAAAACAGCTATACAAGCTGCCGGAACCATTCTAAAGCCGCCATTTTGAATCTTTTAGCCGCTATTATTTATATAACAGCCATTGAAGCTGGTGGTACCATTCTATAGCCGCCATTTGGAGTCTTATTGCCGCCATCTTTTGTATATAACAGCTATACAAGCTGGTGGAACCATTCTATAGCCGCCATTTTGAGTCTTATAGCCGCCATCTTTTATATAACAGCTATACAAGCTGCTGGAACGATTCTACAGCCGCCATTTTGAGTTTTTAGCCGCCAGCCCTTTATAAAGCAGCTATAAAAGCTGCTGTAACCATTCTATAGGCGCCATTTAGAGTCTGATAGCCGCCATGTTTTATATCACAGCCATTCAAGCTGGTGGTACCATTCTGCAGCCGCCATTTTGAGTCGTATAGCCGCCATGCTTTATAAAACAGCTATACAAGCTGCCGGAACCATTCTAAAGCCGCCATTTTGTAAATCTTTTAGCCGCTATTATTTATATAACAGCCATTGAAGCTGGTGGTACCATTCTATAGCCGCCATTTGGAGTCTTATTGCCGCCATCTTTTATATAACAGCTATACAAGCTGCTGTAACCATTCTATAGCCGCCATTTATATAACAGCTATACAAGCTGGTGGAACCATTCTACAGCCGCCATTTTTGAGTCTTTTAGCCGCTATTATTTATATAACAGCCATTGAAGCTGGTGGTACCATTCTATAGCCGCCATTTTGTAGTCTTATTGCCGCCATCTTTTATATAACAGCTATACAAGCTGCTGGAACCATTCTACAGCCGCCATTTTGAGTCTTATAGCCGCCATCTATTTATATAACAGCTATACAAGCTGCTGGAACGATTCTACAGCCGCCATTTTGAGTCTTTTAGCCGCCATCCTTTATATAACAGCTATACAAGCTGCTGTAACCATTCTATAGCCGCCATTTAGAGTCTTATAGCCGCCATGTTTTATATAACAGCCATTCAAGCTGGTGGTACCATTCTACAGCCGCCATTTTGAGTCGTATAGCCGCCATGCTTTATATAAACAGCTATACAAGCTGCCGGAACCATTCTAAAGCCGCCATTTTGAGTCTTTTAGCCGCTATTATTTATATAACAGCCATTGAAGCTGGTGGTACCATTCTATAGCCGCCATTTGGAGTCTTATTGCCGCCATCTTTTATATAACAGCTATACAAGCTGCTGAAACGATTCTATAGCCGCCATTTTGAGTCTTATAGCCGCCATCTTTTATAATAACAGCTATACAAGCTGGTGGAACCATTCTACAGCCGCCATTTTGAGTCTTATATCCGCTATTGTTTTATATAACAGCCATTCAAGCTGGTGGTACCATTCTGCAGCCGCCATTTTGAGTCGTATAGCCGCCATGCTTTATAAAACAGCTATACAAGCTGCCGGAACCATTCTAAAGCCGCCATTTTGAATCTTTTAGCCGCTATTATTTATATAACAGCCATTGAAGCTGGTGGTACCATTCTATAGCCGCCATTTGGAGTCTTATTGCCGCCATCTTTTATATAACAGCTATACAAGCTGCTGGAACCATTCTATAGCCGCCATTTTGAGTCTTTTAGCCGCCATCTTTTATATAACAGCTATACAAGCTGGTGGAACCATTCTACAGCCGCCATTTTTGAGTCTTTTAGCCGCTATTATTTATATAACAGCCATTGAAGCTGGTGGTACCATTCTATAGCCGCCATTTCTAGTCTTATTGCCGCCATCTTTTATATAACAGCTATACAAGCTGCTGGAACGATTCTACAGCCGCCATTTTGAGTCTTATAGCCGCCATCTTTTATATAACAGCTATACAAGCTGCTGGAACCATTCTACAGCCGCCATTTTGAGTCTTTTAGCCGCCATCTTTTATATATAACAGCTATACAAGCTGCTGTAACCATTCTAAAGACGCCATTTAGAGTCTTATAGCCGCCATCTTTTATATAACAGCTATACAAGCTGCTGGAACCATTCTATAGCCGCCATTTTGAGTCTTTTAGCCGCCATCTTTTATATAACAGCTATACAAGCTGCTGGAACCATTCTACAGCCGCCATTTTTGAGTCTTTTAGCCGCTATTATTTATATAACAGCCATTGAAGCTGGTGGTACCATTCTATAGCCGCCATTTCTAGTCTTATTGCCGCCATCTTTTATATAACAGCTATACAAGCTGCTGGAACGATTCTACAGCCGCCATTTTGAGTCTTATAGCCGCCATCTTTTATATAACAGCTATACAAGCTGCTGGAACCATTCTACAGCCGCCATTTTGAGTCTTATAGCCGCCATCTTTATATAAAGCATAAAGCTGCTGGAACCATTCTAACCCATATTTGAGTCTTATATGCCGCCATCTTTTATATAACAGCTATACAAGCTGCTGGAACCATTCTATAGCCGCCATTTTGAGTCTTTTAGCCGCCATCTTTTTATATAACAGCTATACAAGCTGCTGGAACCATTCTACAGCCGCCATTTTGAGTCTTTTAGCCGCTATTATTTATATAACAGCCATTGAAGCTGGTGGTACCATTCTATAGCCGCCATTTTGAGTCTTATAGCCGCCATCTTTTATAAACAGCTATACAAGCTGCTGAACCATTCTACAGCCGCCATTTTGAGTCTTATAGCCGCCATCCTTTATATAACAGCTATACAAGCTGCTGGAACCATTCTACAGCCGCCATTTTGAGTCTTATAGCCGCCATCCTTTTATATAACAGCTATACAAGCTGCTGGAACGATTCTACAGCACCATTTTGAGTCTTACAGCCGCCATTTTAAATTTTATAGCCGCCATCTTTTATATAACAGCTATACAAGCTGCTGGAACCATTCTACAGCCGCCATTTTGAGTCTTATAGCCGCTATCTTTATATAACAGCCATTCAAGCTGGTGGTAACGATTCTGGAGCCGCCATTTTGAGTCGTATAGCCGCCATCCTTTATATAACAGCCATTCAAGCTGCTGGAAACCATTCTACAGCCGCCATTTTGAGTCTTATAGCCGCCATCTTTTGTATAACGGCTATTCAAGCTGCTGTAACCATTCTACAGCCGCCATTTTGAGTCTTATAGCCACCATTTTAAATTTAATAGCCGCCATTTTTTTATATAACAGTTGTACAAGCTGCTGGAACCATTCTACAGCCGCCATTTTAAGTCTTACAGGCGCAATCTTTTATAGAACAGCTATACAAGCTGCTGGAAACTATTCTACAGCCGCCATTTTTAAATTTTATAGCCGCCATCATTTATATAACAGCTATACAAGCTGCTGGAACCATTCTACAGCCGCCATTTTGAGCCTGATAGCCGCCATCCTTTATATAATAGCAGTACAAGCTGCTTGAACCATTCTACAGCCGCCATTTTGAGTCTTACAGGCGCAATCTTTTATCGAACAGCTATACAAGCTGCTGGAACTATTCTACAGCCACCATTTTGAGTCTTATTGCCGCCATTTTAAATTTTGTAGCCGCCATCATTAATATAACAGTTATTCAAGCTGCTGGAACCATTCTTTAGCCGCCATTTTAAGTCTTATAGCCGTCATCCTTTATAAAACAGCTATACAAGCTGCTCGAACCATTCTATAGCCGCCATTTTGAGTCTTATTGCCGCTATTCTTTATATAACAGCCATTTAAGCTGTTGGTAACATTGTGCAGCCGCCATATTTATAGCCGCCATCTTTTATCGCCATTTTGAATCTTATAGCCGCCATTTCAAATTTTATAGCCGCCATCTTTTATGTAACAGTTATCTAAGCTGCTGGAACCATTCTAAAGCCGCCATTTAAAGTCTTATATCCGCCATCTTTTGTATAACAGCTATACAAATAGCTGGAACTATTCTACAGCCGCCATTTTGAGTCATATATCCGCCATCTTTTGTATAACAGCTATACAAGCAGCTGAACCTATTCTACAGCCACCATCTTGAGTCTTATAGCCACCACTCCTAACATAATATCTGTCCAAGCTGCTGGAAACCATTCTACAGCCGGCTGCCTTTTTACAACAGCTATAGAAACTGCTGGAACGATTCTACAGCCGCCATTTTGAGTCTTATAGCCGCCATCTTTTATATAACAGCCATACAAGCTGCTGGAACCATTCTACAGCCGCCATTTTGAGTCTTATAGCCGCCATCTTTTTATATAACAGCCATACAAGCTGCTGGAACCATTCTATAGCCGCCATTTTGAGTCTTACAGGCGCAATCTTTTAAAAAAAAGCTATAAAAGCTGCTGGAACTATTCTGCAGCCGCCATTTTGAGTCTTTTTAGCCGCCATCTTGTATATAACAATTATACAAGCTGCTGGAACCATTCTACAGCCGCCATTTTGAGTCTTATATCCGCTATTGTTTTCATAACAGCCATTCAAGCTGGTGGTACCATTCTGCAGCCGCCATTTTGAGTCGTATAGCCGCCATGCTTTATAAAACAGCTAAAGAAGCTGCCGGAACCATTCTAAAGCCGCCATTTTGAATCTTTTAGCCGCAATTATTTATATAACAGCCATTGAAGCTGGTGGTACCATTCTATAGGCGCCATTTGGAGTCTTTTTTGCCGCCATTCTTAATATAAAAGATATATAAGCTGCTGGAACCTTTCTACAGCCGCTATTTTGAGTCTGATAGCCGCCATCCTTTATATAACAGCAATACATAGCTATAGAAGCTGCAGGAACCATTCTGCATCCGCTGTTTTGAATTTTATAGCCGCCGTCTTTTATATAACAGCGATTCAAGCTGCTGGAACCATTCTAAAGCCGCCATTATGAGTCTTATATCCGCCATCTTTTGTATAACAGCTATTCAAGCTACTGGAACGATTCTAAAGCCGCCATTTAGAGGTTTTTATCCGCCATCCTGTATATAGCATCTGAATAGGGATTTCCGAAGAGAAAAGAAAATAACCCAATCTTCATTCGTTGAATTCAAAATATGAACTAATTTTATTTTATTTTGGGCACAGTGTCGTCCACTTGACATCCTGCCGTGGTGATCTTTTGGGTTAGTTTAGAATTACAAGTGTTTTTCCCACATCGTGTGTGGCTGATTCTAATTCTAGACATATGCTAGGTTAGTTGTTTGGTACAAAGGTACAGTTGTATTGTATTTTCTTTAGTGCATCTGATTTGGTGAAGCCAGCTCAGATGAACACTATGTTTATTCTTAAACATTCTGCAAAGGGCCACCAAATGCGGCGTTTTGGACTTTATTTTTATAGTTAGTTGTTTATTTATTTTATTTATTTATTTACGTCAACTAAGTCAGCAGTCGACGAAAAAGCTTAAGCTAAAATACAGAAAAATAATTAATTCATGAAGGTAGCTTAGCTTTATGCACAACATCCCCGACCCGGTGGAGGTGTTTTATTTGCAACAAGGTCTTGTCTTTTACAAATTTATATTGATATTATCATTTGTAAGATAACTATTGTTAAGGAATCATGATCAGTTATACGACCCACGTTCAACCTAGTTAATCTTATGTTCCTTTACCGATTGTAACTGACTTCCTATTCTTACCAATTCACCCATATGTATTACTGAGTTGACTTCTAGTGGTTTTATACTATAGTTGCAATATTACCCAATCATTTCTATTTCGGAATATCTACCCACTCCTGAAGTGCATTACTGTGCTGACTTCTAGCTTTTTTATAATAAATAACTACCTTTACTTTTTGACTTGTTCCAATGTGATCTTTGCTCCACTATTTTTAAATATCGCTGAATGCTAAAATTTGATTGGGTATTCCGGGTACCATTAAATTTTGGCCTTTTATAATTATTTTGCCATATCTGCCTTTTTGGTACTACAGTTTCGGACAATTTGTTACCGGAATCTATTTTGATATTATTTTTTGGATAATTATTATCTAATTGACCCGATGGTTCAGTAACCGTTGTCGTCTGAATATTCTCATTTTGTACTGGCTCTGGGATATATACTTTTTCTTCCCCAATTTTCACTTTACCTCCAATGTGAGGTGCTGCCGGGGGCCATAAATTTATTTCTTGAGTTTTGTTGATGAATTTTTTGGAATTGTATTATTTTTATTTTGAAATTTACCTTTCTTTTTCTCCCAACGTTGTTCAAACCCTGTGACATCTATTGTTGTTGCCACTACAGATTTATTCTGATTTGATTTGGTGCATCCCGAGACGATCCAACCAAATTGAGTATTTTGGCCTAGCAGGCCATCAATCTTTGTAAATTCCCCTTTTTAAGATTTGGGGATATTCGTTTACTCCCATTATTTTATCAATCCTACCAGGTTTATTAAAGGTAGGATCAGCTAGCACGTAAGTTTGCCATTTTGACATATCCACGTTTGCTATTTTTAATGGAAGAGCTTTCATTAACTTTGGCAACACAATTCGCGTCTTTACATTTTGATTTTTTGGATTTTATGGAGGACACGCACCTTATTTCTGTATATTGTTTAATTTTAGGTAATTTTAATATTTGAGCCGCATCTTCGGACAAAATGGTACTCTGTGAACCATAATCAATAAGGGCTCTTAGAGTCTTATATCCTCCATTTACATTTTTTACTTGTATTGCAGCCGTGGCCAACAGTGTTGGTTGTGCTGTTACACAAGTACTAAATCTTTCCTAAGTTTCTTCAAAATGGAATAAGATATGGTGTTCCTTGCTGCACGATGAACAGACCATTTCATTAGTGCACACCTTATTGATTGAATGGTTCAAGCATCTTATGCAAAGCTGCACTTTTTTGGCTGTTTCATACCTGTTCAATGAAAGACGTTAGTATTTCTTGAATTTATTGTTGTTTATTTATTTATAATCAAATAGGCACTAGCACATAAACCAGTGACTAATAGTCGTCGCAATCAACACATAAATTGGGTGGACTTCGGAGCGAGATTACAAAGGTAGAGATGGGGGCCAAAGACACAGCGATGCACACCCGATGTAGCTACAATTGGTATCTGATCTTACAAAGAATAATGCATTTCTTTTATAGTAAAACTAGAGAGCTCACCAGTGCATAGTTCGACATAGTGTTAGGTCAGCAAAATACGTCTTTATTGATAATAGCTAACTATAGCAACTTGATGAACTAGGTCTTTATTGTTAACTGCTGACCATATCAGATCTACTTATGACTGATGAGCCATCGATATCTATAATGGGTTACATACTTATATTGGCATACATTTCCATTTGTTCTATATTATAATTGTCTTAATGTTATCTTATTTTATATAATCTAAACACCAACATACTCCCGGCCGTTGAACACCTGTTCAACGTTATCCAACGTTGACGGCAAAATTGCTGGGGGCTGGGTTTGCTGCAGCGGGAGTCGGTATAGGGTTGACGATCCTCACGGTTGTCTGCTCTGGACCATTGTGCCTTGGGGTTTGGGAGCATCTCCTTATTCCATATACCATCACAAGAACCAATGGTATAGTTAGTGCTACGTAGGAGACGATAACATGGTGTGCCGGCTGGCTGGGGTCTTCTGGTAACTTCCAGTTTTGCTTAGTTTCCAGTTTTCCTTGAATGTTGCTTAATTCGTCGTAGCTTAGTTGCATCTTCGTGAATTGTGTGGTTGTTGGCGCTACTTTCGTTGGGCCAATGCTGAAGTTGCCAAATCGGACAAATGACAATTTCATTGTGTCTGTCGTAGTAATACGGTGACCTGTTATTCGTATAGCAGAACTCCTTGCTGTACACGTCGGGTCTAGATTTAACAATCCAGTTTTCTTGATAGTGACACTATCTATATTATCGTCACAGGTCACTGCGAGTTCAATTGGTCTGGTGGTGGCAAAAATCCACTGATTTTTGTGATACATGTCGTACCAGACAAATGACCTGTTTGTGTGTTGTATTTGACAGGTTGGATATTTTGTGTTTTTGAATAGCTGGAACTCACAGTTGCTATTAGCCGTAAACGTCGTTTGTTTATCAAAACAGATATATTGCTCGTTGTTGAGCTGGTGACATTGTTCCAAATGGGCTCTTGAGAGCCCAATGTATTGATTCTGTTCCTTGTTGACAGCAATGAGGGGAATTTTAATGTTCATGATTACAATCCCATGAGTTCCAATTGCTGGAATGGGTACCAGGTTATACAGTTGCACTGCCTGCGTTGCCACTAATGGAAACGTGACCTTAAATATCACATGATTGTTTGCGATTGTGCCTTGTGCCTTCATTAAGCCGTATAATTGCAAGACATCGTTATCTGGAACTGGCAAATCCAAACCAAACGGAAGATGTCTCTTAAGTTGGTTCAGATGTTCGCGAAGCTGGCCTGGTGATAGTAGTAACGGGCTTATTTTGCTATGATGGGCATCTGTAAATACTCGGGAAATTTCGGTTTGAATTCGTTGCAAATTCCCTGCAATAACTGTCATCTGAGTAGTTAGCGTGATGTACCATTGCAATGCCTTTACTGCATTGTCCTGGACCTTGGTCATGTCGTTCATTTGTTGTTCCTTATGGTGCCTGACATCTCTGTTGCATATTTTGAGTCCAGCACACCAAATAAGCCGTTCGCAATGTTCCCAATTATATCTAACGGCGATCGTCGTTGGCGTTCTATGTGAAGGAGATCATTTCCCGTCCGGAGCTCTGAGTTGACATGCTCAAAGTGCCTCTGCATTGCGGTGCATGCCTCTGGAACCTTCATTAACACGCATATTTCTCCAACCTTTACTAATCCGTCTGAAAATGTCTTCAGGTCGGCCCAATATGGTTCGAGATCGTAAAATGCCACAATAGTCCAGTCAGACGTTGCCATCCTTCCTGTGCCAATACTTTCATAGTATATGCCTGGTTTGGGGTTGAATCGAGTTATGTTAGTCCTTTGAGCAAATACCAGAGGAAGTAACAACAGCATTAGGCAGATCGTCATTGCTAACGGTGGTAGACCGACCCAAAAACGCCTTTTTGTCTCTGGTTCTGCGGTGTCCTCAATACCAGGGTCTTCTTGCGAATTCGATCCTGTGTCACCTGCCTCGATTTTACGTTTCATCCCCGTCTCTCTCAGCAAGGGAGCCAACTTATGGATAGCGCTATTGTAGGTACCTCTGGCTGTTTTAACGTCAACCACGCGGACTTATCCATCCAGGCCTGGATATAATTTAACAATTCGTCCAATTGGCCACTGTAAGATTGGCACAGTATCCTCCTTTAAAATTACCATCATGCCTTCTTTGACATTGTTATAGGGTTTTTTCCATTTAGATGTACCCTGCAATTCTTGTAGGTACTCTTGAGACCATTGTGTCCAGAATGTATGCTTAAGCCGTTGCACTAATTCCCATTGCTCTGGAATCGATCGATGTGTTACTGGCTCTGCATCTGGTTGGGCTACTAATCGTTCTCCGATCAATAGATGGCCTGGGGTTAGAGCTGTCAAGTCATTGGGATCGTCTGAGGTTGGAGTTAACGGACGAGAGTTCAAAACTGCTTCAACATTGACAATGATGGTAGCCAGTTGCTCAAGTTTGCTGTCGATACGTTTTTCAACAGTAAATGCTTAGATTTCACCGCAGCTTCCCATAATCCTCCGAAATGTGGAGACCGTGGTGGTATAAACTTAAATTGCACTCCTTTTTGATTGCAAAATTCCTTAATACTACCTGATGCCGTTTCTGAGTGTATTGTATCGGTCAGCTCCTTAAGTTGGTTGTTTGCTCTAACAAAGTTTGTTGCATTATCGCATCTTCCTCTGCGCCCAATAAAGCGCTGAAGGGCGCCCACAAATGAGGAGGTGGACAGGTCTCCAACCAACTCCAAGTGTACTGCCTTGGTTGCAAAGCATACAAATACTGCAATGTAAGCCTTGTCGGGACGTTTTCCCCGAACCTTATGGTGGATCCAGAATGGTCCACAATAGTCTACTCCGGCGTTGAGAAAGGGTCTAGTCTGAGATACCCGATGCTCAGGTAAGTCGCCCATGACTTGTTTGAAGAACTGAGGCCGGTGCTTGGTGCATACTACGCAGCCCTGGATCACATTCCGGACCATGGGTTTCACCTTGATGATGTGGTACTGTTGCCGAGCTATTCCGCGCAATGCCTCATGTCCACAATGAAGATTCTCTTCATGAAGTTTCCGTAGTATCATTTTTACCACTGGATCATTATACGGCAAAAGATATGGATTCCTTGTTTTCATTGATACTGGTGCTTGTTGCAGCCGAGTTGCTACTCGTATGATTGCATGTTTATCCAGTATTAGTGGCAATGTTGCCACCGTGCTTTTGCGATCTAGCGGTTGATCAGGTCGTTTCTTTAAGTGTCGTAATTCATATGCAAATCCTGTTTCTTGAATTTGCTTAATAATTACTCTACGTGCTTGGTCTAACTCTTCCAACTCTAAATGAGCCGTTGGTCTCTTGTTCTGCTTGTAACAAAACCGTAGCACATACGCCACTATTCGCTGTAGCCGGTAAAATGAATTTCTGTGATTTACCGTATATATCCATTTACTCGTGTTGTTGGCAGTGGCAGTCACCATGCTGAATACCTTGGTTTTCTTTTCAGCGGTATCAATTGTGTGCTCTGTAGGCTTAAATGGTGCTGGCCAGCCACGTTGTGGTCCATGCAAAAATAGTGGTCCATATAACCATAATGTATGTGTGCTAAGCTGGGCTGCTGATATGCCTCGAGACAGAACATCTGCTGCGTTGAGCGCTGATGACACATGACGCCATTGCCTTGGATGTGATACTGCATGTATTTTGGTCAACCGATTAGCCACAAAAGTGTGGAAATGTGATGCCCATGAATTAATCCAAAAGAGTACTACTGTTGAGTCTGACCAGAGAAATGATTCAACACTTTTCGATCCTAATTGGAGATCCTGTCGTACTCTATCCGTGATTTCAGCTCCAAGTACAGCTGCACATAGTTCCAGCCGGAGCAGCGTCTGCTTTTCAAGGGGAGCCACTCTTGACTTGGCGCACAACAATCTGACCGAAACTTGGCCATTTTTAAAGGTTGATCGGACATAAACTGCCGCTCCATAAGCCTTTTCTGATGCATCAACAAATGTATGCAGTTCCTTTGAAGTGGGAACCTTGCCATCAAAAATATGCCTTGGAATTTTCATGTGGTTTAGTGCCTGTATATCCTCTCGGTAGGCTTCCCATTGCTTCTCCAAATACGGCGGCAGATCACCATCCATCTCAATTCGTTCGGTAGCAACATGTTGAAGAAATATTTTCGCTCTTACCACTACCGGTGCGAACAGTCCTAGAGGATCGAAGATTTGACCGACTTCAGATAGTACCACTCTTCTGGTTATTCCTTTTGTATGTTTTTGAGCCTTTCGAAATAACGTAACATATATAAAAAGAATATAATAAACAATAAATTTTTTAGCATCACAAATCAAGGAGGGAACAATACAATGCACTCGTGAGGTTAGAGGGGGGGAGGTGGATACGAATACAGGGTCAAACGCTCGAGCCTCCTGAGCTCCTTCATCACAACCGACGCGAAAATACTGACGGCCTCCCAGGCTCGGGGATTAGCGACCATCAGCCTGGTCAAATTTTCCAGTGTTGCGCGATGCCCCATAGCACACTCCATGGAGATTCTCGCCGCTTCAAATCTGGGACAATGCAGCAAAACATGCTCCGCGTCTTCGGGTATTCCGCTGCCGCACCAGGTGCATTCGTCCGAAATTTCGTAGCCGAATCTCTTCAGATACGTCCTGAAGCAGCCGTGACCACTCAGCAGTTGAGTCAGGTAATGGTTTACCTCGCCGTGTTTGCGCAGGACCCACACGCTAATGTCGGGGATGAGCGTGTGCGTCCACCTTCCCTTGGTCGAGGTGTCCCAACGCTCTTGCCACCTCCGTATACTATGTTGCCGCGCTAGACTGCGTGTTGCACCCGGTCCTACTGAGCTACCTCGTCTGGCCTTAGCGACTGCCTCGATGATCGCTGCCTGATCTTCGATCGGCATTATTCCTGCGATAACGAGCGCCGCATCATCCGAGATCGTGCGGAATGCACTGCAGACTCTTATCGCGCTTAGCCGGTGGGTTGCCTCGAGTCCTCGTCGGTAGCTTTTCACTTTCATGCCGTCAATCCACGCTGGTACTGCGTAAAGCGCCGTCGATGTGGTGACGGTCGAGAGCAGTAGCCGTCGTCCCTGCCTCGGGCCGCGCGTGTTTAGGAGGATGCGCGATAAAGCGTGTGCGGATTTGCCTGCTTTTTCTCCAGCATGTTGCAGATGCTCCCTAAAACTGAGCCTTGTGTCCAGTAGAACGCCGAGATATTTAATAGCCCTCTTGGATTCTATCACAGCGCTGCCCACCCGTACTTTTGCGGATTCCACAGTCTTCCTGCTGCTGATAAGCACTGCCTCCGTCTTGTGAGCTGCCAACTGGAGGCCGGCGGCCTGGAGCCACTGCTCGACGCTTCTAATGGCGGCATTCGAGCGTTCCTCAGCTTCCTTGACGGTCTTGGCGACCACGGCAAGGACTATGTCATCCGCGAACCCTGTGATGTGGGTGCCAGGCGGAAACTGCAGGCGTAAGACTCCGTCGTACATTGTATTCCAGAGTAAAGGTCCCAGCACCGAGCCTTGGGGCACTCCCTCCAGACACTGTCCGCACTACTGGGCCATCATTTGTGGTGTAGCAGATGGTCCTTCCTTGGAAATATTGTCGCACACAACTGAGGAGGTAGTGTGGGACTACAAAATCGGCTAATGCGACTAGGATACGGCTCCATCTGGCCGAGTTGAAAGCGTTTTTTATGTCTAGGGTGGTTACCAGACAGTACTCTTTCGACCCCCCTTTCCATCTAGCACCGGCGATCGCGTCCGCCGCAATATTGACCACGCGTTCAATGGCATCAGTTGTGGACCTAGCCTTCCGGAAACCGAACTGCTGCTCCGCAAGTCCTCCGTTGGCTTGGATGGCTGAGCTAATCCTTGCGCAAATTAGGGCCTCTAGAACTTTACCTGCCGAGTCCAGGAGGCAGATCGGCCTGAATGAAGACGCATCGAGAGAAGTTTTCCCTGGCTTCGTAAGCAAGATTAGGTTCTGCTTTTTCCATCTAGATGGGAACGCACCTTCCCTCATGCAGCTGTTGTACAACTCCACAAAGGACTCAGCCTGTAGCGACACCGCGATCTTTAGTATTTGGAAAATAATCGAATTATTTATTTATTTATTTATTTATTTATTTATTTTACGTCAACTAAGTCAGCAGTCGACGAAAAAGCTTAAGCTAAAATACAGATAAAAATTAATTCATGAAGGTAGCTTAGCTTTATGCACAACATCCCCGACCCGGTGGAGGTGTTTTATTTGCAACAAGGTGCCAGCTATGCCCCGATTCACAGCCAATGTGGTCAGGGATGAGTTGCAGCCGATCCAATATCCAGTCCAGAATACTTTCAGTGGTTACGCTGTAGATAATTAAAAAGTATAGCGCGAAGAGAAGTGACAGATAGATGAGGAGAAACAAGGTGAGAAAGGTTGTTAAAAGATTGGCAAAGAACACGAAGAGGTTCGTGAAGAGAGTAGTTAGTCAGACATCTACTAAGGTGAAGAGGAAAAAAGTTTCTGGTCCGACGTGAGGGAACACAAAAATATAGCGTATCTAGTAAATTGGTAGAACTGACTTCGCCGTTGACTACTTTATGTAGAAAGAGAATCCCAAATACGAGCCTACGGTTGTAAAGTGAAGGAAGATTAATAAGAAGAAGTATGTCAGAATAAGAAGGTAGGCGAAGATTCGGGTCCCAATTAAGACCGCGTAACGCAAACTTAAGGAATTGCTTCTGTACCGATTCAATACTACGCTGGTGAACATCATATTGAGGGTTCCACACTGGTGAGCAATATTCTAGAGTAGGGCGAACTAACGAAGTGTATAAAACCTTTGTCACATATGGATCATCAAATTCCTTGGCCCAACGTTTAATGAAGCCAAGAAGACTGCATGCTCTATTAACAATTGAAGATATATGAATATTAAAAGAAAGCTTTGGGTCAAACATAACGCCTAAGTCTTTAAATGATGGTACACAATCTAACAGAACAGACTTAATAGAGTAATGAGCTAGGAACGGCGACAAACGACTGAAAGTCATAAAAGAGCATTTAGAGGCATTAAGGTGTAATTTATTAACGTGACACCAAACACAAAACGCATCGATATCTGATTGCAAGTACTGTTGGAAAGAAGGATCATTATATGAATAACAAATCTTGACGTCATCCGCAAACATGAGCACGCGAGAATGGGCCAAGGCCAAAGGCAAATCGTTTATAAACAAGGTAAATAACAGTGGGCCCAGATGACTGCCTTGGGGGACACCTGACGTAACTCGAACAGTTTTAGATATCGAGGAACGAAAAGACACCTTTTGGGTTCTGCCAATAAGATACGACTTTAACCAAGCCAATAGTTTCGGGGAAAAACCCATGATGTTAAGTTTCATGAGAAGCATAGAATGATCAACCGTATCGAAAGCCTTACTAAAGTCAGTATAAATAACATCAGTTTGACACTTTTTACGGAAGCCATGGTGTACAAGGGTAGTCAATTCTAAAAGGTTGGTAAGCGACGAACGACCTTTCATGAAGCCATGCTGACAAGGAGAAATAGTGGATCTGGATAGGTGTTGAAGGGAAGACGTAATAATTTTCTCAAACAGCTTAGGTATTGCCGAAAGTTTGGCAATGCCACGGTAGTTAGAAATATCCGATTTGTTACCCTTTTTAAAAAGCGGAATAATAAAAGACTCCTTCCAAATATCAGGGAAGCTACAAGTCTCACGCGATATAAAGAACAACCGAGATAAAGGCTTAGATAGGGAAATCGAACACATTTTAAGGATGCAACTAGGTATATTATCAGGCCTGGGTACGAAGGAAGACGTCATAGATGACAAGCTAGAGATAATACAGTCTTCAGTAATACTAGGAAAAAACATACAATTTAAATGTGGAATTGTGAAGGGATAAGGTGTAGGATCTGAAGCAGTAGTAGAATAAGTGGACTGAAAGAATTTAGCAAACAGATCTGCAATATCTGAATCACTATTAGCAGTCTGGTCATTAAGTCTGAAGGTGGAAGGTAGTAAATTAGAACGTCTTTTGGAATTAACAAAGTTATAAAATCTTTTAGGGTTCTTATAAAATTCAACCTTACAGCGAACGATATAATTATTGTAGCATTGAGTATTTAAAAGGCAAAATTGAGATTTGGCTACACAATAATTTGCATAGTCACGTCGCGAACCAGTTTTTTTAAATCTTTTAAAATATCTCGATTTAATGTTACGGAGATTAGAGAGCCTACGTGTGAACCAGACTGGCGCACTGGAGACGGTAGAGACATTCACATAAGGAACGCATTTATCAATTAGAGAATTAAGAGCAGAGTAGAAAAAATTTACTGCACAATCTATATCACAGCACTCAAATAGAAATGACCAATCAAAAGAGAAAATAAGGCTGTTAAGAAGATTGAAATTTGTTTTACGAAAACATCTACGACGAGAATTTGAGATGTTATTGAATGAATTATTAACGGAATTGTAAGAAATAGTAATTTCAATGGTAGGGTGATAAGTATCTTCGGGCTTTACTAGGGGCTGTGTTTGTGATACAGCACTAACAGTGGGATCAGAGACAAAAACAAGATCGAGGATTCTTTTAGAAGAGTTAAGAAAAGAATTCAACTGATATAGCGGACATTCAAGTAGGCTATCAAGAAAAACATGTTGAGATGAGGGAATTAAGAAAGATAGATTATCATCAGCAAGCCAAGAAACATTAGGCAAGTTAAAATCACCTAAAGCTATAAAAAAATCACGATCTTTAAGACGACTAAAAATAGTTCGCAAAGCATCAGCATGGTGCATGTAGATCATGATATCAGAAGTTGGAGGAATATATGAACAAGAGATATATAAGCTAAAGTTAGAACATGTAACTTCGACGCAAATAAACTCAACACCTAAGGGGAGATCAATCGGCACAACACTTGAACACAGATTCGAGTTGACAGCAATGAGTACTCCACCGCCACGTCGACCAACACGATCAAGCCTATAAGAAATAAAGTTATTAGAAAGAATTTCATTATCCAAAACAGAGGAATTAAGCCAAGTTTCAGAGAAAGCTAATATGTCAGCCGAAAAGGTTAAGCTATCGCAGAATAATTTAGAGAGCATGGTAAGAAGTCCTCTTACATTTTGATAGTGAATGCAAAGACTAGACGTTATTAGTTTTTTGAAGCAGAAGATGCATTAGGAAGGTGGACAGGCAAAGGGCGGGAGCGCTTATTGGGCGCAAATTCGTGTACAACTAGGCCCTCTGGCCAAAAGTTAGGGTCAACCATAGCTGAGAAATACTCATTTGGTACAGTAATTTTAAAAGAGGAGATTTCGCGAGGCCTAGAAAACTTAAACTTTTGAATTAAAACCTTAGCAGGGCATATATTACCAATGTAAGCTGCCACAGACGATTCAGAAGTATCTGGAGCAAGCCTAGAGATAAATAATTGTTTACGATGGGGCACTACAGTTAGTGGAGGCGGAGGAGCATTGGGATCCGCAAGTGATTGAAAGCCAGCATGATCAGAGTTCCCGTGAGGGATAGATTGAGGTACACCAGGGCTTGTAGTGGGTACATCAATCTGAAAAGAAGAGCATAAAGAGGGACAAGAAGATGGTGTAGGCGAAAGTAAAATGGGAGAAGATGTAATAGAAAGTGCGGGCGACTGCTTATGAGGCAACTCAAGAGTACATTTCTTGGGCAATTCCTTAGAAGGTGAACCAAACTTGAATTGCGACAATAAGTGTATGCTAGAGTCACACTCATTAGACAGCTGTTTGGCCATTTTATTAAGAGAAAGAAACTTTAAACGAAGATCCCTATACATTCGGCTAAAATCAAGCTGCTGGCTGGCACAAGATGGGCAAGTCCAGCGCATTAAGCCAAGCTCAGGCTTAGACACAGACAAACCAGAAAATTTGTCGTAATCACGGCCGTTGAGGCCAGCACATTTTAAGTGAATAAGATTATCGCAAAGCCAACACGATATTGCTCTATACTGATCGTCAAAACGATCAGAATGCTTGCAATTGGGTAGACAACAAGCCATTGAAAAGCCAAAATAAACAAGGCAAAAAAAAAAAAAAAAATAAAAAAAAAAATATATAGAAAAATTTAAATAAACAGCACAAAGATAATTATCGATAAAAAATCAATAATTACAAATAAAACAAAGAGACAGCTGGAGTACACAGCACAAGAGAGAGTGCAAGAACAGTTATAAGACGAGCTTTGAGAGGCGGCTTTATAAAAGAGATTACGCGAGAGGGAAGCTGAGCACAAGCACAAAGCAGAGGGAACAACAAAACCACTAGCACAGATGGTATGATGGGGGCGATGAGGGGAGCAACTGCAGAAGCAATGACGAGAGAGAACAATAAGAAAAAATAAAAACAATTTAAATGCACCAAACACTAATCACGAAAAAGAAAAAAACAAAACTGTTTAATTTGGCGAATTATGCAAATAAAACACAAGGGTTTCAAGCAAACGACACCAGCGAAAACGAAAACAAACTAGGCACAATTAAAAATTGAGAGAAAACCATATATATTAATAAAACTCAGGAGCTAAGCAAAAACACGACCGTCACGTCAGAGAGCAAAACCTTTTTTTGAGGTTTTGGGGTGGGGTTCCTGCCGGGGCCCGGGGCCTTCGCAGGTTTAAGATTCCGGACTATGTCGAGCACCTCGTCCACTGTGCATTCCTCTATTTGTGGGTGAAGCGGATGCAGGACAGGCAATTCGTCCACGATTTGAGGGAAGAGGGTATCTACTATGCCCCGAACGGTCTGGGCGTCCTTTGGTGCCGGAGTCTTGTCTATATGCAAGCGCTTCACGACAGTCTGGTATGCCTTACCCCATGGGTCCTGCTCTGCGGAGTCGCGTAGGGCCAGGAAGCACTCGCGTTTGCTGTCTTTGATCGCCTTTTTGAGAGCCTTGCAGCACTGCTTGTATTCCAGATATAGGTCTGAGAAGGCTAGCGTCCCCTAGCACGCTGGTACATGCGCCTCGCGCGGAAGCATCTGCGGCGAACGTCGGCGATACTGTCATTCCACCAACAGACCGGTTTGTGGTGCCTTCTGTATGCCTTGCGCTGGGACATACTCATCACAGGCCCTCTCCAGTGTCGAAATAATTGCGTGTTTGGTTGGAGCAAGGACACGTACTCCGGCTGAATCTCCTAGGACTTGCTTCAGCTCGTCCTTCAGGAACTGCTTGTCCTCAGGGGCCCCCTTTAGCTCGAGTAACAACCCGTCTTTGACGGTGCGTCGAACCTTGACGACTTGCTCACATACGCGTTTGAGCTTATCATCACTACGCCTCGTTACCATGGCCAAGACCTCGCTGTAGCTGCAGCCCGATGCTGGCTGGACCAAGAGAGCCTCCGGCTTGACTCTGCTAGGTACCCCAGATTTGTGACGGGACGCCCGCGATGACGCACCGACCCGCTGCCACGTACTGGTGTCCTTCTGGGCAGGGTCGTGGGGTCGCTCCTCTCGCTTATCAGCAGGCTGCTGTGCAGACTTCTTTTTGCATCTTTGATGTCCCTTACTCTGGGTGACACTTGCGTCGGCTTGTCCTGTTTAAGTGGGGGGACTGCCTCTTCCGTTTGCTGGTAGCGACTCACGCGCTTGGGAGGCGGTCTACTACAGGATACGCACCTCGGCTCTGTTGTGGCAGGGAGTTCACGACCGTGGAACATCGCGCTGACAACCACGACTAGTTCCTGCAGTCTGGCGACCTTTTCCCTGAAAGTGTTTGTGATGCTGCGGTTTATTTTACCGCTAGCATCTTTCTCCTTGGAGTAGTGGACAGCAATTGAGTCCAGGAGGATACTCATTTCGTCCAGTGCCTTGACCTTTGGCTGTACCTTCGATTTTTTTGGGGGTACGTTACCGCCGCTATTAGGGCTATGCGCTGGGGAGTCTCTAGATCGCTTCAGGGTCGCGTCTTGACCAGTCGCCACCGACAGCACCACATTTTGAGCCACGAGACTTGAGGCAGCCTGCTGTTCTGGCGCTTCTGGCGCTTGCCCTGTTGGCGGAGGCGTCCGCTGTACTGGCATTCCCTCGGCGGGCAAGTATTTCCCCCTGCCTATCGATGGGAGTTATACCGCTCCGACTCGGGAACTTCTTCCTTGATCTTTATTTATTTAAAAAAAAAAAAAAATAAAATAAATAAGAGAAAAAAAAGCAAAAGGAGAAAAATATATTTAATTTCCAGATGCTTCCAGCGGATTTGAGCCTTGGCCTACCGGTGCCGGCAACAGGAAGCAACAACAAAAATAATAGATGTATATGTGTATAGTATAGTGGGGGAAATTCAATTGGGTGACAATTGAATAGATAGTTACATATAATTTGTTTTGTTGTTGTTTAATTTATTATATTTAATTCAAATTACAAATAACAAATAATCCAAGAAATTCGCGAATCCCCAGCGCGGAGTTGAACCAGCGGCCCATGCGCCAGCGACTTGCGCGACTCGTACAACGCCACCGAGCAGATGTGTAGCTTGGTGCTAGAACTCAGCTATGTTACGAGCGGGTTCGAGTATCGGATTAAGTGCAATGCAGAATCGAAAGTGCCCAACTGTTACCAGTTTACAGAGTGCACAGTTAACAGAGGTCGATCGTGTGGTAAAGGGCGTGCTGTTAGCGCAATGGGCGCTGTTAACGGCTAGTTAACTACTGGTCTGGCAAACCTGGTATCAGCTGATGATTCTATCCCGCAGGAACGAATTTGTGTGGGCAAAGAGGAACAAAAGCGGGTACCGAAAAAGAAAAATGGCAAACCCGACGCACACCAACACGACGCACACCAACACCGACGCATCCACAAGTAACGGGACGAGGCAGAGCAGCTCCCACCCCCTGGTCACCCAAGGAAAGTGCAGGCTCATGGACCGGTGCACGCAGCAGGCCTTGGTCACCAGGTGTTCGACGACCGCCGGACGATTCTGGATTCTGGCAAGTAGACACTTAACGCGGGCACGTGCACCACCAACTCAAGCCTTTTATTCACAGATAGAAACACAATATAGATGAATAATTGGGAGCGGAGACGAAAAACGCGTCCGCACTGTAAAAAGCTGTCTTGTTTGTTCCAGTGTGTCACCGAGATTGATGTCAGCAATGGTATCTTCCATTGGAATTTCCTTTAGAAGCTGACTGCTATTTGAACACCATTTTCGTAGATTGAAACCCTTAGGTCTCAAGACTTCTAGCAGCTCTTGCCTTATTTGCAGGGCTTCTGGTAAACTGTCTGCTCCTGTGAGACAGTGCTAATTCCATAAGCAGAAA
>JAECWI010000391.1:0-11820 GCA_018150345.1 Drosophila equinoxialis | reverse complement strand
CTAGTATAGCTGGTTTTATAAGAGATGACGGCAATAAAACTCAAAAATGGCGGCTGTAGAATTGTTCCAGCAGCCAGCGGAAGCTGTTATATAAGAGAGCTTATGGGTATAAACTCAAATGGCGGGCTGTAGAATGGTTCCAGCAGCTAGTAAAGCTTGATATATAAGAGATGGCGGCTATAAAACTCAAAATGGCGGCTGTAGTAACGGTTCCAGCAGCTGATAAAGCTGTTATTTAAGAGATGGCGTCTATAAAACTCAAAATGGCGGCTGTAGAATGGTTCCAGCAGCTAGTAAAGCTGATACATAAGCAGGCTGCGCTAAGTAAACTTGGGAAAATGGAGCCTACAGAATGGTTCCAGCAGCTAGTAAAGCTGTTATATAAAAGATGGCGGGGTATAAAACCCAAAAATGGCGGCTGTAGACGGTTCCAGCAGCTAGTAAAGATGATATATAAGAGATGGCGGCGATAAAAACTCAAACTGGCGGCTGTAGAATGGTTCCAGCAGCTAGTGAAGCTGTTCTATAAGAGATGGCGGCTATAAAACTTAAAAATGGCGGCTGTAGAATTGTTCCAGCAGCTAGTAAAGCTGTTATACAAGAGATGGCGGCTATAAAACTTAAAATGGCGGCTGTAGAATGGTTCCAGCAGCTAGTAAAGCTGTTATATAAGAGATGGCGGCTATAAACTCAAAAATGGCGCCGTAGAATGGTTCCAGCAGCTATATTGCGTTATATAAGAATGGCGACTATAAAAACCCAAAATGGCGGCTGTAGAATGGTTCCAGCAGCTAGTAAAGCTGTTATACAAGAGATGGCGGCTGGCAACTTCAAAAATGGCGGCTGTAGAATGGTTCCAGCAGTAAGTATAGCTGTTATATAAGAGATGGCGGCTATAAACCCAAAATGGCGGCTGTAGAATGGTTCCAGCAGCTAGGTATAGCTGTTATATAAGAGAATGGTTGTAGAATGGTTCCAGCAGCTAGTAAAGCTGTTATATAAGAGATGGCGGGGTATAAAACCCAAAATGGCGGCTGTAGAATGGTTCCAGCAGCTAGTAAAGCTGATATATAAGAGATGGCGGCTATAAAACCCAAAAATGGCGGCTGTAGAATGGTTCCAGCAGCTAGTAAAGCTGTTATTTAAGAGATGGCGGCTATAAACTAAAAATGGAGCCTACAGAATGGTTCCAGCATCTAGTAAAGCTGTTATATAAAAGATGGCGGCTAGGAACCTATAATGGCGGCTGTAGAATGTTTCCAGCAGTTAGTATAGCTGTTTTATAAGAGATGACGGCAATAAAACTCAAAAATGGCGGCTGTAGAATGGTTCCAGCAGCTAGTGAAGCTGTTATATAAGAGATGGCGGGGTATAAAACTCAAAATGGCGGCTGTAGAATGGTTCCAGCAGCCAGTAAAGCTGATATATAAGAGATGGCGGCTATAAAACTCAAAAATGGCGGCTGTAGAATGGTTCCAGCAGCTGGATAAAGCTGTTATTTAAGAGATGGCGTCTATAAAACTCAAAATGGCGGCTGTAGAATGGTTCCAGCAGCTAGTAAAGCTGATACATAAGAGATGGCGGCTATAAACTAAAAAATGGAGCCTACAGAATGGTTCCAGCTAATAGTAAAGCTGTTATATAAAAAGATGGCGGGGTATAAAACCCAAAATGGCGGCTGTAGAATGGTTCCAGCAGCTAGTAAAGATGATATATAAGAGATGGCGGCGATAAAACTCAAAAATGGCGGCTGTAGAATGGTTCCAGCAGCTAGTGAAGCTGTTCTATAAGAGATGGCGGCTATAAAACTAAAAATGGCGGCTGTAGAATTGTTCCAGCAGCTAGTAAAGCTGTTATACAAGAGATGGCGGCTATAAAACTTAAAATGGCGGCTGTAGAATGGTTCCAGCAGCTAGTAAAGCTGTTATATAAGAGATGGCGGCTATAAAACTCAAAATGGCGGCTGTAGAATGGTTCCAGCAGCTAGTATTGCTGTTATATAAGAGATGGCGACTATAAAAACCCAAAATGGCGGCTGTAGAATGGTTCCAGCAGTGGGGTAAAGCTGTTATACAAGAGATGGCGGCTATAAATCTCAAAATGGCGGCTGTAGAATGGTTCCAGCAGTTAGTATAGCTGTTATATAAGAGACGGCGGCTATAAAACTCAAAATGGCGGCTGTAGAAAGGTTCCAAGAGTTAGTATATTGTTATATAAGAGAATGGTTGTAGAATGGTTCCAGCAGCTAGTAAAGCTGTTATATAAGAGATGGCGGGGTATAAAACCCAAAAATGGCGGCTGTAGAATGGTTCCAGCAGCTAGTAAAGCTGATATATAAGAGATGGCGGCTATAAACCCAAAATGGCGGCTGTAGAATGGTTCCAGCAGCTAGTAAAAGTTCGTTATTTAAGAGATGGCGTCTATAAAACTCAAAAATGGCGGCTGTAGAATGGTTCCAGCAGCTAGTATAGCTGTTATATAAGAGATGGCGGCTATAAAACTAGAATGGCGGCTGTAGAATGGTTCCAGCAGCTAGTATAGTTGTTATATAAGAGATGGCGGCTATAAAACCTCAAAAATGGCGGCTGTAGAATGGTCCGTTGTTAGTATAGCTGTTCTGTAAGAGATTGCATGTTATGTAAGAGATGGCGGCTATAAAACCTCATAATGGCGGTCAGAATTGCTCTGTTAATAGTATAGCTGTTTTATAAGAGATGACGGCGATAAAACTCAAATTGGCGGCTGTAGAATGGTTCCAGCAGCTAGTAAAGCTGATACATAAGAGATGGCGGCTATAAACCTTGAAAATGGAGCCTGTAGAATAGTTTCAGCAGCTAGTAAAGTTGTTATATAAAAGATGGCGGGTATAAACACAAGAAAATGGCGGCTGTAGAATGGTTCCAGCAGCTAGTAAAGATGATATATGTAAGAGATGGCGGCTATAAACTAAAAATGGCGGCTGTAGAATTGTTCCAGCAGCTAGTAAAGCTGTTATACAAGAGATGGCGGCTATAAAACTCAAAAATGGCAGCTGTAGAATGGTTCCAGCAGCTAGTAAAGTTGTTATTTAAGAGATGGCGTCTATAAACTCAAAAATGGCGGCTGTAGAATGGTTCCAGCAGCTAGTATAACTGTTATATAAGAGATGGCGGCTTTTTTTTTGGGTAGAATGGTTCCAGCAGCTAGTTATGCTGATATATAAGAGATGGCGGCTATAAAACTCAAAAATGGCGGCTGTAGAATGGTTCCAGCAGCTAGTATAGCTGTTTTATAAGAGATGACGGCGATAAAACTCAAAATGGCGGGCTGTAGAATGGTTCCAGCAGCTAGTGAAGCTGTTATATAAGAGATGGCGGTATAAAAACTCAAAATGGCGGCTGTAGAATGGTTCCAGCAGCTAGTAAAGCTGATATATAAGAGATGGCGGCTATAAACCTGAAAAATGGCGGCTGTAGAATGGTTCCAGCAGCTAGTAAAGCTGTTATTTAAGAGATGGCGTCTATAAAACCCAAACTGGCGGCTGTAGAATGGTTCCAGCAGCTAGTAAAGCTGATAAGCATAAGAGATGGCGGCTATAAAACTAAAAAATGGAGCCTACAGAATGGTTCCAGCAGCTAGTAAAGCTGTTATATTAAAAAGATGGCGGCTATAAACTCATAATGGCGGCTGTAGAATGTTTCCAGCAGCTAGTATAGCTGTTTTATAAGAGATGACGGCGATAAACTCAAAAATGGCGGCTGTAGAATGGTTCCAGCAGCTAGTGAAGGCTGTTATATAAGAGATGGCGGGGTATAAAAACCCTAAAATGGCGGCTGTAGAATGGTTCCAGCAGCTAGTAAAGCTGTTGTATAAGCAGATGGCGGCTATAAAACTCAAAACAGGCGACTGTAGAATGGTTTCAGCAGCTAGTAAAGCTGTTATATAAGAGATGGCGGGGTATAAAACCCAAAATGGCGGCTGTAGAATGGTTCCAGCAGCCAGTAAAGCTGTTATATAAGAGATGGCGGCTATAAAACTCAAATGGCGGCTGTATAATGGTTCCAGCAGCTAGTAAAGCTGTTATTTACGAGATGGCGGCTACAAAACTCAAAATGGCGGCTGTAGAATGGTTCCAGCAGCTAGTACAGTTGTTGTATAAGAGATGGCGGGGTATAAACCCAAAATGGCGGCTGTAGAATGGTTCCAGCAGATAGTAAAGCTGGATATAAGATATGGCGGCTATAAACTCAAAAATGGCGGCTGTAGAATGGTTCCAGCAGCTAGTATAGTTGTTATACAAGAGATGGCGGCTATCAAACACAAAAATGGTGTCTGTAGAATGGTTCCAGCAGCTAGTATTGCTGTTATATAAGAGATGGCGGCTATAAAGCTGAAAATGGCGGCTGAAGAATGGTTCCAGCAGCTAGTATAGCTGTTATATAAGAGATGGCGGCTATAAAACTCAAAAATGGCGGCTGTAGAATGGTTCCAGGGAGCTAGTAAAGCTGTAATATAAAAGATGGCGGGTATAAAACCCAAAATGGCGGCTGTAGAATGGTTCCAGCAGCTAGTAAAGCTGTTATATAAGAGATGGCGGCTATAAAAACTCAAAAATGGCGGCTGTAGAATGGTTCCAGCAGCTAGAATAGCTGTTATTTAAGAGATGGCGGCTATAAAACTCAAAATGGCGGCTGCAGGATGGTTCCAGCAGCTAGTATAGCTGTTATATAAGAGATGGCGTAGCTATAAAACTCAAAATGGCGGCTGTAGAATGGTTCCAGCAGCTAGTAAAGCTGTTGTATAAGAGATGGCGACTATAAAACTCAAAATGGCGGCTGTAGAATGGTTCCAGCAGCTAGTAAAGCTGTTATATAAGAGATGGCGGCTATAAATATCACAATGGCGGCTGTAGAATGGTTCCAGCAGCTAGTATAGCTGTTATATAAGAGAATGGTTGTAGAATGGTTCCAGCAGCTAGTAAAGCTGTTATATAAGAGATGGCGGAGTATAAAACCCAAAATGGCGGCTGTAGAATGGTGCCAGCAGCTAGCAAAGCTGATATATAATTGATGGCGGCTATAAAACTCAAAAATGGCGGCTGTAGAATGGTTGCAGCAGCGTAGTAAAAGCTGTTGTATAAGAGATGGCGGCTATAAAACTCAAAATGGCGGCTGTAGAATGGTTCCAGCAGCTAGTATAGCTGTTGGATGGGTTCTAAGAGATGGCGGCTATAAAACTCAAAATGGCGGCTGTAGAGATGTTTCCAGCAGCTAGTATAGCTGTTTTATAAGAGATGGCGGCGATAAAACTCAAAAATGGCGGCTGTAGAATGGTTCCAGCAGCTAGTAAAGCTGTTATATAAGAGATGGCGGCTATAAAACTTGGAAAAATGGCGGCTGTAGAATTGTTCCAGCAGCTAGTAAAGCTGTTATATAAGAGATGGCGGCTATAAAACTCAAAAATGGCGGCTGTAGAATGGTTCCAGCAGCTAGTAAAGTTGTTATTTAAGAGATGGCGTCTATAAAAAACTCAGAATGGCGGCTGTAGAATGGTTCCAGCAGCTAGTATAGTTGTTATATAAGAGATGGCGGCTATAAAACTCAAAATGGCGGCTGTAGAATGGTTCTAGCAGCAGTATAGCTGTTTTATATGAGATGACGGCGATAAAACTCAAAATGGCGGCCGTAGAATGGTTCCAGCAGCTAGTGAAAGCTGTTATATAAGAGATGGCGGGTATAAAACTCAAAATGGCGGCTGTAGAATGGTTCCAGCAGCTAGCAAAGTTGATATATAAGAGATGGCGGCTATAAACTCAAAATGGCGGTAATGGGTCCAGCAGCTTGTATAGCTGTTATATAAGAGATGGCGGCTATAAACTCAAAAATGGCGGCTGTAGAATGGTTCCAGCAGCTAGTAAAGCTGATACATAAGAGATGGCGGCTATAAAACTTGAAAATGGAGCCTACAGAATGGTTCCAGCAGCTAGTAAAGCTGTTATATAAAAGATGGCGGCTATAAAACTCATAATGGCGGCTGTAGAATGTTTCCAGCAGCTAGTATAGCTGTTTCATAAGAGATGACGGCGATAAAACTCAAAATGGCGGCTGTAGAATGGTTCCAGCAGCTAGTGAAAGCTGTTATATAAGAGATGGCGGGGTATAAAACCCAAAATGGCGGCTGTAAATTGTTCCAGCAGCTAGTAAAGTTGATATATAAGAGATGGCGGCTATAAAACTCAAAAATGGCGGCTGTAGAATGGTTCCAGCAGCTAGTAAAGCTGTTATTTAAGAGATATGCTTCTATAAAACTCAAAACGGCGGCTGTAGAATGGTTCCAGCAGCTAGTAAAGTTGATACATAAGAGATGGCGGCTATAAAACTGAAAAATGGAGCCTCACAGAATGATTCCAGCAGCTAGGATAAGCTGTTATATAAAAGATGGCGGGTATAAAAACCAAAAATGGCGGCTGTAGAATGGTTCCAGCAGCTAGGAAAGATGATATATAAGAGATGGCGGTGATAAAAACTCAAAATGGCGGCTGTAGAATGGTTCCAGCAGCTAGTGAAGCTGTTATATAAGAGATGGCGGCTATAAAACTAAAAATGGCGGCTGTAGAATTGTTCCAGCAGCTAGTAAAGCTGATATGTAAGAGATGGCGGCTATAAAACTTAAAATGGCGGCTGTAGAATGGTTCCAGCAGCTAATAAAGCTGTTATTTAAGAGATAGCGGCTATAAAACTAAAAATGGCGGCTGTAGAACGGTTCCAGCAGCTAGTATAGCTGTGATAAGAAAGAGATGGCGACTATAAAACCTAAAAATGGAGGCTGTAGAATGGTTCCAGCAGCTAGTAAAGCTGTTATATAAGAGATGGCGGCTATAAAACTCAAAAATGGCGGCTGTAGAATGGTTCCAGCAGTTAGTAAAGCTGTTATATAAGAGATGGCGGTGATAAAACTCAAAAATGGTGGCTGTAGGAGTGGTTCCAGCAGCTAGTGTAGCTGTTCTATAGGAGATGGCTATAAAACCAAAAATGGCGGCTGTAGAATGGTTCCAGCAGCTAGCAAAGCTAGTTATAAATAAGAGATGGCGGGTATAAAACTTAAAAATGGCGGCTGTAGAATGGTTCCAGCAGCTAGTAAAGCTGTTACATAAGAGATGGCGGCTATAAAAATTCAAAATGGCGGCTGTACATCGGTTCCAGCAGCTAGTATTAGCTGTTATATAAGAGATGGCGAGTATAAAAACCCAAAAATGGCGGCTGTAGAATGGTTCCGTTATTTAGTAAAGCCGTTATATAAGAGATGGCGCGGCTATAAAAACCCCAAAATGGCGCCTATAGAATGGTTCCAGCAGTTAGTAAAGCCATTATATAAGAGATGGCGGCTATAAAACTCAAAATGGCGGCTGTAGAATGGTTCCTAGCAGCCAGTATAGCTGTTATATAAGAGAATGGCTGTAGAATGGTTCCAGCAGCCAGTAAAGCCGTTATATAAGAGATGGCGGGTATAAAAATCAAAATGGCGGCTGTAGATGGTGCCAGCAGCTAGTAAAGCCGATATATAAGTGATGGCGGCTATAAAACCCAAAATGGCGGGCTGTAGAATGGTTCCAGCAGCTAGTAAAGCTGATATATAAGAGATGGCGGCTATAAAAACTCAAACTGGTGGCTGTAGAATGGTCCCAGCAGCTAGTAAAGCCGTTACATAAGAGATGGCGGCTATAAAATTTAGAATGGCGGTTGTAGAATGGTTCCAGCAGCTAGTAAAGCTGTTATATAAGAGATGCCGGGTATAAAACTCAAAATGGCGGCTATAGAATGGTTCCAGCAGCTAGTAAAGCTGTTCTGTAAGAGGAGGATGGCGGGTATAAAAACCTAAAATGGCGGCTATAGAATGGTTCCAGCAGCCAGTAAAGCTACTATATAAGAGATGACGGCGATAAAACTCAAAATGGCGGCTGTAGAATGGTTCCAGCAGCTAGTAAAGCTGTTACATAAGAGATGGCGGCTATAAAACTAAAAAATGGCGGCTGTAGAATGGTTCCAGCAGCTAGTAAAGCTGTTATATAAAAGATGGCGGCTATAAAAACTAAAAATGGCGGCTGTAGAATGGTTCCAGCAGCTAGTAAAGCTGTTATATAAGAGATGGCGGCTATAAAAACTAAAAATGGTAGCTGTAGAATGGTTCCAGCAGCTAGTAAAGCTGTTAGTGTAAGAGATGGCGGCTATAAAACCAAAAATGGCGGCTGTAGAATGGTTCCAGCAGCTAGTAAAAAGCTGTTATATAAGAGATGGCGGCTATAAAAACCCAAAATGGCGGCTGTAGAATGGTTCCAGCAGCCAGTAAAACTGTTATATAAGAGATGGCGGCTATAAAACTAATGGGGCTTAGAATGGTTCCAGCAGCTAGTAAAGCTGTTTTATAAGAGATAACGGCGATAAAAACTCAAAAATGGCGGCTGTAGAATGGTTCCAGCAGCTAGTGAAGCTGTTTTATAAGAGATGGCGGGTATAAAAACTCAAAAATGGCGGCTGTAGAATGGTTCCAGCACTAGTAAAGCTGATATATAAGAGATGCCGGGTATAAAACCCAAAATGGCGGCTGTAGAATGGTTCCAGCAGCTAGTAAAGCTGTTATTTAAGAGATGGCGGCTATAAAACTCAAAATGGCAGCTGTAGAATGGTTCCAGCAGCTAGTAAAGCTGTTATACAAGAGATGGCGTCTATAAAACTCAAAAATGGAGCCTACAGAATGGTTCCAGCAGCTAGTAAAGCTAAAAAAAAAGTTATATAAAAGATGGCGGCTATAAAACTCATAATGGCGGCTGTAGAATGTTTCCAGCAGCTAGTATAGCTGTTTTATAAGAGATGACGGCGATAAAAACCAAAAATGGCGGCTGTAGAATGGTTCCAGCAGCTAGTGAAGCTGTTATATAGGAGATGGCGGGTATAAACCCAAAATGGCGGCTGTAGAATGGTTCCAGCAGCTAGTAAAGCTGTTGTATAAGAGATGGCGGCTATAAAACTCAAAACGGCGACTGTAGAAGGGTTTCAGCAGCTAGTAAAGCTGTTATATAAGAGATGGCGGGTTATAAAACCCAAAATGGCGGCTGTAGAATGGTTCCAGCAGCTAGTAAAGCTGTTATATAAGAGATGGCGGCTATAAAACTCAAAAATGGCGGCTGTATAATGGTTCCAGCAGCTAGTAAAGCTGTTATTTACGAGATGGCGGCTACAAAACTCAAAATGGCGGCTGTAGAATGGTTCCAGCAGCTAGTACAGCTGTTGTATAAGAGATGGCGGGTTATAAAAACCCAAAATGGCGGCTGTAGAATGGTTCCAGCAGATAGTAAAGCTGATATATAAGATATGGCGGCTATAAAACTCAAAATGGCGGCTGTAGAATGGTTCCAGCAGCTAGTATAGTTGTTATACAAGAGATGGCGGCTATCAAACACAAAAATGGTGTCTGTAGAATGGTTCCAGCAGCTAGTATTGCTGTTATATAAGAGATGGCGGCTATAAAACTGAAAATGGCGGCTGAAGAATGGTTCCAGCAGCTAGTATAGCTGTTATATAAGAGATGGCGGCTATAAACTCAAAATGGCGGCTGTAGAATGGTTCCAGCAGCTAGTAAAGCTGTTATATAAGAGATGGCGGCTATAAAACTTAAAAATGGCGGCTGTAGAATGGTTCCAGTAGCTAGTATTGCTGTTATATAAGAGATGGCGGCTATAAAACTCAAAAATGGCGGCTGTAGAATGGTTCCAGCAGCTAGAATAGCTGTTATTTAAGAGATGGCGGCTATAAAACCTCAAAATGGCGGCTGTAGAATGGTTCCAGCAGCTAGTATAGCTGTTATATAAGAGATGGCGGCTATAAAAACTCAAAAATGGCGGCTGTAGAATGGTTCCAGCAGCTAGTAAAGCTGTTGTATAAGAGATGGCGACTATAAAACTCAAAATGGCGGCTGTAGAATGGTTCCAGCATCTAGTAAAGCTGTTATATAAGAGATGGCGGCTATAAATTCTCACAATGGCGGCTGTAGAATGGTTCCAGCAGCTAGTATAGCTGTTATATAAGAGAATGGTTGTAGAATGGTTCCCGCAGCTAGTAAAGCTGTTATATAAGAGATGGCGGGTATAAAACCCAAAATGGCGGCTGTAGAATGGTGCCAGCAGCTAGTGCAGCTGTATATAATTGATGGCGGCTATAAAACTCAAAAATGGCGGCTGTAGAATGGTTGCAGCAGCTAGTAAAGCTGTTGTTTAAGAGATGGCGGCTATAAAACTCAAAATGGCGGCTGTAGAATGGTTCCAGCAGCTAGTATAGCTGTTCTGTAAGAGATGGCGGCTATAAAACCTCAAAATGGCGGCTGTAGAATGTTTCCAGCAGCTAGTATAGCTGTTTTATAAGAGATGGCGGCGATAAAACTCAAAATGGCGGCTGTAGAATGGTTCCAGCAGCTAGTGAAGCTGTTATATAAGAGATGGCGGCTATAAAACTAAAAATGGCGGCTGTAGAATTGTTCCAGCAGCTAGTAAAGCTGTTATATAAGAGATGGCGGCTATAAAACTCAAAATGGCGGCTGTAGAATGGTTCCAGCAGCTAGTAAAGCTGTTATATAAGAGATGGCGGCTATAAAACTCAAAAATGGCGGCTGTAGAATGGTTCCAGCAGCTAGTAAAGCTGTTATATAAGAGATGGCGGCTATAAAACCCAAAATGGCGGCTGTAGAATGGTTCCAGCAGCTAGTAAAGCTGTTATATAAGAGATGGCGGCTATAAAACCTCAAAATGGCGGCTGTAGAATGGTTCCAGCAGCTAGTAAAGCTGTTATATAAGAGATGGCGGCTAAAAAAACTCAAAATGGCGGCTGTAGAATGGGTTCCAGCAGCTAGTAAAGCTGTTATATAAGAGATGGCGGCTATAAAACTCAAAATGGCGGCTGTAGAATGGTTCCAGCAGCTAGTATAGCTGTTATATAAGAGATGGCGGCGATAAAACTCAAAATGGCGGCTGTAGAATGGTTCCCAGCAGCTAGTGAAGCTGTTATATAAGAGATGGCGGTCTATAAAACTCAAAATGGCGCCTGTAGAATGGTTCCAGCAGCTAGTAAAGCTGTTATATAAGAGATGGCGGCTATCAAACTCAAAAATGGCGGCTGGCGAATGGTTCCAGCAGCTAGTATAGCTGTTACATAAGAGATGGCGGCTATAAAACTCAAAATGGCGGCTGTAGAATGGTTCCAGCAGCTAGTAAAAGCTGTTACATAAGAGATGGCGGGGTATAAAACCCAAAATGGCGGCTGTAGAATGGTTCCAGCAGCTAGTAAAGCTGATATATAAGAGATGGCGGCTATAAAACTCAAAATGGCGGCTATAGAATGGTTCAAGCAGCTAGTAAAGCTGTTATTTAAGAGATGGCGGCTATAAACTCAAAAATGGCGGCTGTAGAATGGTTCAGCAGCTAGTAAAGCTGATATATAAGAGATGGCGGCCATAAAACTCAAAATGAGCGGCTGAAAATGGTTCCAGCAGCTAGTATAGCTGTTATATAAAAGATGGCGGGTATAAAACTGAAAAAAATGGCGGCTGTAGAATGGTTCCAGCAGCTAGCAAAAGCTATATATAAGAGATGGCGGCGATAAAACGCAAAAATGGCGGCTGTAGAATGGTTCCAGCAGCTAGTGAAGCTGTTATATAAGAGATGGCAGGCTATAAAACTAAAAATGGCGGCTGTAGAATTGTTTCAGCAGCTAGTAAAGCTGTTATATAAGAGATGGCAGCTATAAACTCAAAATGGCAGCTGTAGAATGGTTCCAGCAAGCTAGAAGTAAAGCT
>JAECWI010000388.1:0-27505 GCA_018150345.1 Drosophila equinoxialis | reverse complement strand
AATATAAACTGTGGACAAACTGTGGACATTTTTAAAAATATAAACTGTGGACAAACTGTGGAATTTTATTAAAAATATAAACTGTGGACAAACTGTGGACTATTTTATAAAAATATAAACTGTGGACAAACTGTGGACATTTATTAAAAATATAAACTGTGGACAAACTGTGGACATTCATTAAAAATATAAACTGTGGACAAACTGTGGACTTTTATTAAAATATAAACTGTGGACAAACTGTGGACTTTTATTAAAATATAAACTGTGGACAAAACTGTGGAAATTTTTAAAATATAAACTGTGGACAAACTGTGGACATTTTATTAAAAATATAAACTGTGGACAAACTGTGGACATTTATTAAAATATAAACTGTGGACAAACTGTGGACATTTATTAAAATATAAACTGTGGACAAACTGTGGACATTTATTAAAAATATAAAACTGTGGACAAACTGTGGACTTTTATAAAATATAAACTGTGGACAAACTGTGGACATTTTTTAAAAATATAAACTGTGGACAAAACTGTGGACATTTTATTTAAAAATATAAACTGTGGACAAACTGTGGACATTTATTAAAATATAAACTGTGGACAAACTGTGGACATTTTTTTAAAAATATAAACTGTGGACAAACTGTGGACATTTATTAAAAATATAAACTGTGGACAAACTGTGGAAATTTTTAAAATATAAACTGTGGACAAACTGTGGACATTTATTAAAAATATAAACTGTGGACAAACTGTGGACATTTTTATTAAAATATAAACTGTGGACAAACTGTGGACATTTTTTAAAAATATAAACTGTGGACAAACTGTGGACATTTTATTAAAATATAAACTGTGGACAAACTGTGGACTTTTTATTAAAATTATAAACTGTGGACAAACTGTGGACATTTTATTAAAATATAAACTGTGGACAAACTGTGGACATTTATTAAAAATATAAACTGTGGACAAACTGTGGACATTTTATTAAAAATATAAAACTGTGGACAAACTGTGGACATTTTATTAAAAATATAAACTGTGGACAAACTGTGGAAATTTTTTTAAAATATAAACTGTGGACAAACTGTGGACATTTTTTAAAAATATAAACTGTGGACAAACTGTGGACATTTTATTAAAAATATAAACTGTGGACAAACTGTGGACATTTTTTAAAAATATAAACTGTGGACAAACTGTGGACTTTTATTAAAAATATAAACTGTGGACAAACTGTGGAAATTTTTTAAAAATATAAACTGTGGACAAAACTGTGGACTTTTATTAAAAATATAAACTGTGGACAAACTGTGGAAATTTTTTAAAATTATAAACTGTGGACAAACTGTGGACATTTTTATTAAAAATATAAACTGTGGACAAACTGTGGACATTTTTAAAAATATAAACTGTGGACAAACTGTGGACATTTTTAAAAATATAAACTGTGGACAAACTGTGGACATTTTTTTAAAAATATAAACTGTGGACAAACTGTGGACATTTTTAAAAATATAAACTGTGGACAAACTGTGGACATTTTATTAAAAATATAAACTGTGGACAAACTGTGGACATTTTATTAAAAATATAAACTGTGGACAAACTGTGGAAATTCTTTAAAAATATAAACTGTGGACAAAACTGTGGACATTTTATTAAAATTTGAAACTGTGGACAAACTGTGGACATTTTTTAAAAATATAAACTGTGGACAAACTGTGGACATTTTAAAAATAAACTGTGGACAAACTAATTTTAAAAAAAAAACTTGACAAACTTAATTTAAATTTAATGACTAATGTCTTTTATAAATATAAGAAAACTTGAATTTTTATTAAAATATACTTGGACAAACTTGACATTTTTAAAATAAATATTAAAACTTAAAATTTATAACTTAATATAAATTAAAACTGTGGATATTCATTAAAAATATAAACTGTGGACAAACTGTGGACTTTTATTAAAATATAAACTGTGGACAAACTGTGGAAATTTTTAAAAATATAAACTGTGGACAAACTGTGGACATTTTTTAAAATTATAAACTGTGGACAAACTGTGGACATTTTTTAAAAATATAAACTGTGGACAAACTGTGGACTTTTTATTAAAATATAAACTGTGGACAAACTGTGGAAATTTTTAAAATATAAACTGTGGACAAACTGTGGACATTTTTTTAAAAATATAAACTGTGGACAAACTGTGGAAATTCTTAAAAATATAAACTGTGGACAAACTGTGGACTTTTATTAAAAATATAAACTGTGGACAAACTGTGGACTTTTATTAAAATATAAACTGTGGACAAACTGTGGAAATTCTTTAAAAATATAAACTGTGGACAAACTGTGGACTTTTATTAAAATATAAACTGTGGACAAACTGTGGACATTTTTTTAAAATATAAACTGTGGACAAACTGTGGACATTTTATTAAAAATATAAACTGTGGACAAACTGTGGACATTTTTTAAAAATATAAACTGTGGACAAACTGTGGACTTTTATTAAAAATATAAACTGTGGACAAACTGTGGAAATTCTTAAAAATATAAACTGTGGACAAACTGTGGACTTTTATTAAAAATATAAACTGTGGACAAACTGTGGAAATTCTTAAAAATATAAACTGTGGACAAACTGTGGACATTTTTTTAAAAATTATAAACTGTGGACAAACTGTGGACATTTTTTAAAAATATAAACTGTGGACAAACTGTGGACTTTTATTAAAATATAAACTGTGGACAAACTGTGGAAATTTTTAAAATATAAACTGTGGACAAACTGTGGACATTTTTAAAAATATAAACTGTGGACAAACTGTGGACTTTTATTAAAAATATAAACTGTGGACAAACTGTGGACATTTTTAAAAATATAAACTGTGGACAAACTGTGGACTTTTTATTAAAATATAAACTGTGGACAAACTGTGGACTTTTATTAAAAATATAAACTGTGGACAAACTGTGGAAATTCTTAAAATATAAACTGTGGACAAACTGTGGACTTTTATTAAAATATAAACTGTGGACAAACTGTGGAAATTTTTTAAAAATATAAACTGTGGACAAACTGTGGACATTTTTTAAAAATATAAACTGTGGACAAACTGTGGACATTTTTTAAAAATATAAACTGTGGACAAACTGTGGACTTTTTATTAAAATATAAACTGTGGACAAACTGTGGAAATTTTTTAAAAATATAAACTGTGGACAAACTGTGGACATTTTTTAAAATATAAACTGTGGACAAACTGTGGACTTTTATTAAAATATAAACTGTGGACAAACTGTGGAAATTCTTAAAAATATAAACTGTGGACAAACTGTGGACTTTTATTAAAATATAAACTGTGGACAAACTGTGGACATTTTTAAAAATATAAACTGTGGACAAACTGTGGACATTTTATTAAAAATATAAACTGTGGACAAACTGTGGAAATTTTTAAAAATATAAACTGTGGACAAACTGTGGACATTTTTTAAAATATAAACTGTGGACAAACTGTGGACATTTTTATTAAAAATATAAACTGTGGACAAACTGTGGACTTTTATTAAAATATAAACTGTGGACAAACTGTGGAAATTCTTAAAAATATAAACTGTGGACAAACTGTGGACTTTTATTAAAATATAAACTGTGGACAAACTGTGGAAATTCTTAAAAATATAAACTGTGGACAAACTGTGGACATTTTTTAAAAATATAAACTGTGGACAAACTGTGGACTTTTTATTAAAAATATAAACTGTGGACAAACTGTGGACATTTTTTAAAAATATAAACTGTGGACAAACTGTGGACATTTTTTAAAAATATAAACTGTGGACAAACTGTGGACTTTTATTAAAAATATAAACTGTGGACAAACTGTGGAAATTTTTAAAAATATAAACTGTGGACAAACTGTGGACATTTTTTTAAAAATATAAACTGTGGACAAACTGTGGACATTTTTATTAAAAATATAAACTGTGGACAAACTGTGGACATTTTATTAAAAATATAAACTGTGGACAAACTGTGGACTTTTTATTAAAATATAAACTGTGGACAAACTGTGGAAATTCTTAAAATATAAACTGTGGACAAACTGTGGACATTTTATTAAAATATAAACTGTGGACAAACTGTGGAAATTCTTTAAAAATATAAACTGTGGACAAACTGTGGACATTTTTTAAAAATATAAACTGTGGACAAACTGTGGACTTTTTATTAAAAATATAAACTGTGGACAAACTGTGGAAATTTTTAAAAATATAAACTGTGGACAAACTGTGGACATTTTTTTAAAAATATAAACTGTGGACAAACTGTGGACTTTTATTAAAAATATAAACTGTGGACAAACTGTGGAAATTTCTTAAAAATATAAACTGTGGACAAACTGTGGACTTTTTATTAAAAATATAAACTGTGGACAAACTGTGGAAATTCTTAAAAATATAAACTGTGGACAAACTGTGGACATTTTATTAAAAATATAAACTGTGGACAAACTGTGGACTTTTATTAAAAATATAAACTGTGGACAAACTGTGGAAATTCTTTAAAAATATAAACTGTGGACAAACTGTGGACTTTTATTAAAAATATAAACTGTGGACAAACTGTGGAAATTTTTTAAAAATATAAACTGTGGACAAACTGTGGACATTTTTTTAAAAATATAAACTGTGGACAAACTGTGGACTTTTATTAAAATATAAACTGTGGACAAACTGTGGAAATTCTTAAAAATATAAACTGTGGACAAACTGTGGACTTTTATTAAAAATATAAACTGTGGACAAACTGTGGACTTTTATTAAAATATAAACTGTGGACAAACTGTGGAAATTCTTAAAATATAAACTGTGGACAAACTGTGGACTTTTTATTAAAAATATAAACTGTGGACAAACTGTGGACATTTTATTAAAAATATAAAACTGTGGACAAAACTGTGGACATTTTATTAAAAATATAAACTGTGGACAAACTGTGGACATTTTTTTAAAAATATAAACTGTGGACAAACTGTGGAAATTCTTTAAAAATATAAACTGTGGACAAACTGTGGACTTTTATTAAAAATATAAACTGTGGACAAACTGTGGAAATTTCTTAAAAATATAAACTGTGGACAAACTGTGGACATTTTTATTAAAATATAAACTGTGGACAAACTGTGGACATTTTATTAAAAATATAAACTGTGGACAAACTGTGGACATTTTATTAAAAATATAAACTGTGGACAAACTGTGGAAATTCTTAAAAATATAAACTGTGGACAAACTGTGGACTTTTATTAAAAATATAAACTGTGGACAAACTGTGGAAATTTCTTAAAAATATAAACTGTGGACAAACTGTGGACTTTTATTAAAATATAAACTGTGGACAAACTGTGGACTTTTATTAAAATATAAACTGTGGACAAACTGTGGACATTCTTAAAAATATAAACTGTGGACAAACTGTGGACATTTTTTTAAAAATATAAACTGTGGACAAACTGTGGACATTTTTTTAAAAATATAAACTGTGGACAAACTGTGGACTTTTATTAAAAATATAAACTGTGGACAAACTGTGGAAATTCTTTAAAAATATAAACTGTGGACAAACTGTGGACTTTTTATTAAAAATATAAACTGTGGACAAACTGTGGAAATTCTTTAAAAATATAAACTGTGGACAAACTGTGGACATTTTATTAAAAATATAAACTGTGGACAAACTGTGGACTTTTATTAAAATATAAACTGTGGACAAACTGTGGAAATTCTTAAAAATATAAACTGTGGACAAACTGTGGACATTTTTTTAAAAATATAAACTGTGGACAAACTGTGGACTTTTATTAAAATATAAACTGTGGACAAACTGTGGAAATTCTTAAAAATATAAACTGTGGACAAACTGTGGACATTTTATTAAAAATATAAACTGTGGACAAACTGTGGACTTTTTATTAAAAATATAAACTGTGGACAAACTGTGGAAATTTCTTAAAAATATAAACTGTGGACAAACTGTGGACATTTTATTAAAATATAAACTGTGGACAAACTGTGGAAATTCTTTAAAAATATAAACTGTGGACAAACTGTGGACTTTTATTAAAAATATAAACTGTGGACAAACTGTGGACATTTTATTAAAAATATAAACTGTGGACAAACTGTGGACTTTTTATTAAAAATATAAACTGTGGACAAACTGTGGAAATTCTTAAAAATATAAACTGTGGACAAACTGTGGACATTTTATTAAAAATATAAACTGTGGACAAACTGTGGACATTTTTTTAAAAATATAAACTGTGGACAAACTGTGGAAATTCTTAAAAATATAAACTGTGGACAAACTGTGGACATTTTTTTATTAAAAATATAAACTGTGGACAAACTGTGGACATTTTATTAAAAATATAAACTGTGGACAAACTGTGGAAATTCTTTAAAAATATAAACTGTGGACAAACTGTGGACTTTTTATTAAAAATATAAACTGTGGACAAACTGTGGAAATTCTTAAAAAATATAAAAAACTGTGGACTTTTATTAAAATATAAACTGTGGACAAACTGTGGACATTTTTAAAAATATAAACTGTGGACAAACTGTGGACTTTTATTAAAAATATAAACTGTGGACAAACTGTGGAAATTCTTAAAAATATAAACTGTGGACAAACTGTGGACTTTTATTAAAAATATAAACTGTGGACAAACTGTGGAAATTCTTAAAAATATAAACTGTGGACAAACTGTGGACTTTTATTAAAAATATAAACTGTGGACAAACTGTGGAAATTCTTAAAAATATAAACTGTGGACAAACTTTGAATTTTAAAAATATAAACTGTGGACAAACTGTGGACATTCTTAAAAATATAAACTGTGGACAAACTGTGGACATTTTATTAAAAATATAAACTGTGGACAAACTGTGGACATTTTTTAAAATATAAACTGTGGACAAACTGTGGACTTTTTATTAAAAATATAAACTGTGGACAAACTGTGGAAATTCTTAAAAATATAAACTGTGGACAAACTGTGGACTTTTATTAAAATATAAACTGTGGACAAACTGTGGAAATTTCTTAAAAATATAAACTGTGGACAAACTGTGGACTTTTATTAAAAATATAAACTGTGGACAAACTGTGGACATTTTTTTAAAAATATAAACTGTGGACAAACTGTGGACTTTTATTAAAAATATAAACTGTGGACAAACTGTGGAAATTCTTTAAAAATATAAACTGTGGACAAACTGTGGACTTTTATTAAAATATAAACTGTGGACAAACTGTGGACATTTTATTAAAATATAAACTGTGGACAAACTGTGGACATTCTTAAAAATATAAACTGTGGACAAACTGTGGACTTTTATTAAAAATATAAACTGTGGACAAACTGTGGAAATTCTTAAAAATATAAACTGTGGACAAACTGTGGACATTTTTTTAAAAATATAAACTGTGGACAAACTGTGGACTTTTTATTAAAATATAAACTGTGGACAAACTGTGGACATTTTATTAAAATATAAACTGTGGACAAACTGTGGACATTTTATTAAAAATATAAACTGTGGACAAACTGTGGACTTTTATTAAAATATAAACTGTGGACAAACTGTGGAAATTCTTAAAAATATAAACTGTGGACAAACTGTGGACTTTTATTAAAAATATAAACTGTGGACAAACTGTGGACATTCTTAAAAATATAAACTGTGGACAAACTGTGGACATTTTTTTAAAAATATAAACTGTGGACAAACTGTGGACTTTTATTAAAAATATAAACTGTGGACAAACTGTGGACTTTTTATTAAAATATAAACTGTGGACAAACTGTGGAAATTCTTAAAAATATAAACTGTGGACAAACTGTGGACTTTTATTAAAAATATAAACTGTGGACAAACTGTGGAAATTTCTTAAAAATATAAACTGTGGACAAACTGTGGACATTTTATTAAAAATATAAACTGTGGACAAACTGTGGACATTTTATTAAAAATATAAACTGTGGACAAACTGTGGACATTTTATTAAAAATATAAACTGTGGACAAACTGTGGACATTTTATTAAAAATATAAACTGTGGACAAACTGTGGACTTTTTATTAAAAATATAAACTGTGGACAAACTGTGGAAATTCTTAAAAATATAAACTGTGGACAAACTGTGGACATTTTATTAAAAATATAAACTGTGGACAAACTGTGGAAATTCTTAAAATATAAACTGTGGACAAACTGTGGACATTTTTATTAAAAATATAAACTGTGGACAAACTGTGGACTTTTATTAAAATATAAACTGTGGACAAACTGTGGAAATTCTTAAAAATATAAACTGTGGACAAACTGTGGACATTTTATTAAAAATATAAACTGTGGACAAACTGTGGACTTTTATTAAAAATATAAACTGTGGACAAACTGTGGAAATTCTTTAAAAATATAAACTGTGGACAAAACTGTGGACTTTTATTAAAATATAAACTGTGGACAAACTGTGGACATTTTATTAAAAATATAAACTGTGGACAAACTGTGGACATTTTTTTAAAAATATAAACTGTGGACAAACTGTGGACATTTTATTAAAAATATAAACTGTGGACAAACTGTGGACTTTTATTAAAAATATAAACTGTGGACAAACTGTGGAAATTTTTAAAAATATAAACTGTGGACAAACTGTGGACATTTTATTAAAAATATAAACTGTGGACAAACTGTGGACATTTTATTAAAATATAAACTGTGGACAAACTGTGGACATTTTTTTAAAAATATAAACTGTGGACAAACTGTGGACTTTTATTAAAATATAAACTGTGGACAAACTGTGGAAATTCTTAAAAATATAAACTGTGGACAAACTGTGGACTTTTATTAAAAATATAAACTGTGGACAAACTGTGGAAATTTTTTAAAAATATAAACTGTGGACAAACTGTGGACATTTTTATTAAAAATATAAACTGTGGACAAACTGTGGAAATTTTTTTAAAAATATAAACTGTGGACAAACTGTGGACATTTTTTAAAAATATAAACTGTGGACAAACTGTGGACTTTTATTAAAATATAAACTGTGGACAAACTGTGGAAATTCTTAAAAATATAAACTGTGGACAAACTGTGGACTTTTTATTAAAAATATAAACTGTGGACAAACTGTGGAAATTCTTTAAAAATATAAACTGTGGACAAACTGTGGACTTTTTATTAAAATATAAACTGTGGACAAACTGTGGACATTTTTTTAAAAATATAAACTGTGGACAAACTGTGGACTTTTTATTAAAATATAAACTGTGGACAAACTGTGGAAATTCTTAAAAATATAAACTGTGGACAAACTGTGGACTTTTATTAAAATATAAACTGTGGACAAACTGTGGACATTTTATTAAAAATATAAACTGTGGACAAACTGTGGAAATTTTTTTAAAAATATAAACTGTGGACAAACTGTGGACTTTTTATTAAAAATATAAACTGTGGACAAACTGTGGACTTTTATTAAAATATAAACTGTGGACAAACTGTGGAAATTTTTTAAAAATATAAACTGTGGACAAACTGTGGACATTTTATTAAAAATATAAACTGTGGACAAACTGTGGACATTTTATTAAAATATAAACTGTGGACAAACTGTGGACATTTTTTTAAAAATATAAACTGTGGACAAACTGTGGACATTTTTTTAAAAATATAAACTGTGGACAAACTGTGGACATTTTATTAAAATATAAACTGTGGACAAACTGTGGAAATTCTTAAAAATATAAACTGTGGACAAACTGTGGACTTTTATTAAAAATATAAACTGTGGACAAACTGTGGACATTTTTTTAAAAATATAAACTGTGGACAAACTGTGGACATTTTTATTAAAAATATAAACTGTGGACAAACTGTGGAAATTCTTAAAATATAAACTGTGGACAAACTGTGGACATTTTATTAAAAATATAAACTGTGGACAAACTGTGGACATTTTATTAAAAATATAAACTGTGGACAAACTGTGGAAATTCTTAAAAATATAAACTGTGGACAAACTGTGGACATTTTATTAAAAATATAAACTGTGGACAAACTGTGGACATTTTATTAAAAATATAAACTGTGGACAAACTGTGGACATTTTTTAAAAATATAAACTGTGGACAAACTGTGGACATTTTATTAAAAATATAAACTGTGGACAAACTGTGGACATTTTTTTAAAAATATAAACTGTGGACAAACTGTGGACTTTTATTAAAAATATAAACTGTGGACAAACTGTGGAAATTCTTAAAAATATAAACTGTGGACAAACTGTGGACTTTTATTAAAAATATAAACTGTGGACAAACTGTGGAAATTCTTTAAAAATATAAAACTGTGGACAAAACTGTGGACATTTTTTAAAAATATAAACTGTGGACAAACTGTGGACTTTTATTAAAAATATAAACTGTGGACAAACTGTGGAAATTCTTAAAATATAAACTGTGGACAAACTGGGGATTTTTATTAAAATATAAACTGTGGACAAACTGTGGACATTTTTAAAATATAAACTGTGGACAAAACTGTGGACTTTTAAAATTAAAATATAAACTGTGGACAAACTGTGGACTTTTTATTAAAATATAAACTGTGGACAAACTGTGGAAATTCTTAAAATATAAACTGTGGACAAACTGTGGACTTTTATAATAAAAATATAAACTGTGGACAAACTGTGGAATTCTTAAAATATAAATTAAAATATTTTAAAAATATAAACTGTGGACAAACTGTGGAAATTTTTAAAATATAAACTGTGGACAAACTGTGGACATTTTGGAAAACTGGATTTAAAATATAAACTGTGGACAAACTGTGGAAATTTTTAAAAATATAAACTGTGGACAAACTGTGGACTTTTATTAAAAATATAAACTGTGGACAAAACTGTGGACATTCTTAAAATATAAACTGTGGACAAACTGTGGACTTTTATTAAAATATAAACTGTGGACAAACTGTGGACTTTTTATTAAAATATAAAACTGTGGACAAACTGTGGACATTTTATTAAAATATAAACTGTGGACAAACTGTGGACATTTTTAAAATATAAACTGTGGACAAACTGTGGACATTTTTAAAATATAAACTGTGGACAAACTGTGGACTTTTTATTAAAATATAAACTGTGGACAAACTGTGGAAATTCTTAAAATATAAAACTGTGGACAAACTGTGGACTTTTTTAAAATATAAACTGTGGACAAACTGTGGACTTTTATTAAAATATAAACTGTGGACAAACTGTAAATCAAAATATAAACGGGACAATTTATAAAATATAAACTGTGGACAAACTGTGGACTTTTATTAAAATATAAACTGTGGACAAACTGTGGAAATTCTTAAAATATAAACTGTGGACAAACTGTGGACATTTTTAAAATATAAAACTGTGGACAAACTGTGGACTTTTATTAAAATATAAAACTGTGGACAAACTGTGGACATTTTTAAAATATAAACTGTGGACAAACTGTGGACTTTTTTTAAAATATAAACTGTGGACAAACTGTGGACATTTTTTAAAAATATAAACTGTGGACAAACTGTGGACATTTATTAAAAAACTGTGGATAAACTGTGGACAAACTGTGGACCATTTTATTAAAATATAAAACTGTGGACAAAACTGTGGACTTTTATTAAAATATAAAACTGTGGACAAACTGTGGACTTTTATTAAAATATAAACTGTGGACAAACTGTGGAAATTTTATAAAATATAAACTGTGGACAAACTGTGGACTTTTATTAAAATATAAACTGTGGACAAACTGTGGAAATTTTAAAAAATATAAACTGTGGACAAACTGTGGACATTTTTATTAAAATATAAACTGTGGACAAAACTGTGGAAATTATTAAAATATAAACTGTGGACAAACTGTGGAAATTCTTAAAATATAAACTGTGGACAAACTGTGGACATTTTTAAAATATAAACTGTGGACAAAACTGTGGACAAACTGTGGACATTTTATTAAAAATATAAACTGTGGACAAACTGTGGACTTTTATTAAAAATATAAACTGTGGACAAACTGTGGACATTTTTTAAAAATATAAACTGTGGACAAACTGTGGACTTTTATTAAAATATAAACTGTGGACAAACGACTGCCGCTGCGGTACCGGCTGCCACTGGAGCCGCTGCTGCTGCAGTACCGAGAGCTGCTGTGCCAACTGCGGCCACATCCGCCCCTGCCGGGCCCGCCGCTGCTAAACTCGCCACGGCTGGGCCAACTGCTGACATACTCGCCCCTGACGGGCCAACTGCTGACACATCCGCCCCTGCCGGGCCCGCCGCGGTTATACTCGCCACGGCTGGGCCAACTGCCGATATACTAGCCCCTGCCGGGCCAACTGCCGATATACTAGCCCCTGCCGGGCCAACTGCCGATATACTAGTCCCTGCCGGGCCAACTGCCGATATACTAGCCCCTGCCGGGCCAACTGCCGATATACTAGCCCCTGCCGGGCCACCTGCTGACACATCCGCCCCTGCTGGGCCAACTGCTGACACATCCGCCCCTGCTGGGCCAACTGCTGTTTTACTTGCCCCTGCTGTGCCAACTGCCGCCATACTCGCCCCTGCCGGGCCCACTGCTGACGCATCCGCCCCTGCTGGGCCAACCGCTGTTATACTTGCCCCTGCTGTGCCAACTGCCGTCATACTCGCCCCTGCCGGGCCGACTGCTGACATACTCGCCCATGCTGGGCCCACTGCTGACACATCCGCCCCTGTTGGGCCAACCACTGCCGCATCCGCCCCTGCTGGGCCAACCGCTGTTATACTTGCCCCTGCTGGGCCAACTGCTGCCATACTCGCTGCTGCCGCGCCCGCCGCTGCCGTACCCACTGATGTGACTGCCGCCGTCGTATCCACTGCTGTACCCGCCGCCGCTGTACCCGCTGCTATCGTACCCACTACCGTGCCTGCTGCTGCAGTACCGGTTGTCGCTGTGCCCGCCGCTGCCGCACCGCCCTCTGCCGCTGCTCCGACCATATAAAGTATATATATTCTTGATCAGCACGACGAGACGAGTTCATATAGCCATGTCCGTCCGTTCGTTTGTCTGTCCGTCCGTGGGGATCAACGCAAAGTCATGTTTGCATGTAAATATACCTGTTAATGACTGTGCCGAATTTGGTAAAGGTCGGGTAACTATATCATATAGCTCCCATAGAAACGATCGGTGGAACACAGTGACTTTTCTCAAAACGTTCGTTATATCCTATGCTAAGATTGAATGCCGTTCTTTCGCAAACATTAGACTTTTTGGATAAAACGTTTTTACACTTTGATGGCTATGGGTAAGGAAAGAATTACCAAAACAGTTGCAAGGGTATACAAACTTCGACGCGATCGAAGTTAACCCCGGCCCTCTGGTATTTTCTTTTTTTCTCTCTCTTTTCTTCCTCTCTCTGCCACCTTAATCTCATTTTTTTCTTTCTTGCAAATCACAAGCAACGCTCATTTGTTGTTGTCCTGCAATTTCTTTGTGTTCTTGTTGCAGTGTTATTGTTATTGTGATTTCTAACTCCCGCGCTCGCGCTCTTTGACTCTTTTTTTCTCTCATATTGCAGTCTGTTGCGTGTCTGTAATATAGACTCTATATCTCTTAGGCAGTGCTCTCTTTTTCTTTTAACCCTTGTGCACCCTCGAAATCTCTCTTTCTTGTTATTTCTGGACCTCAGAGTGAGTTATATATTTTATTACCAAAACATTTCTCATTTTTATTTGTTTGATTACCAATTTTTCATATTACCTTATAATGCCTGTTTGTTTGCTTAAAAATTGTTTGCACCCCGCCCCATCCCTGAATAGTTTTATTTACTGTTGGTTGTGTAAAAATACAGTACATGTTAAGTCTCAAATGGGGATGTGAGTCATGCCGGATCGTGGAATATGTAATAGAACTTTTCATGCGGCAAACAAAGGATAACCTGATGAGTCTGTCCGCCAGTTTTCTTAAACTCTCGCAAGAGTTTAAAGCTGTCGAGTCTCAGTTTAGTAGTTTAACGCTACTGACTAAGTCGCGAAAGCGTAAAAAGGCGGGAGAACAGTCTCCTGATTTGTCTTTGCGTTTGCCGGTCTCCACATCTATATCGGTTCCGACCCCTTCTCAACCAACCAGTGTGCGTTTTGTCTGGGCAAGAATCTACACCCATGGATTTTGCCAGCAGGGATTCTAGTGATAGCAATATCGGAGTACCACTTGTTGCAACTACAATTAATGCGGTAGCTGATGCAATACCTGGAATGCCGAAACTATCAAAAAACTAACAACTTCCTTCTCTGTCGGCTATCAGATTACTGTCGGAGGCTTTAATAGTAAACTTTTACTCGTTTTTCCATTTTTGTTACCTGTTCTTACATTCCGCCCCAATCGGAATGGCCAACCTACTTACTACACTTACAATCTATTAAATTTATACTTGAACTACTTTCTGACAGAAACTCATTAATTGTCCTTGGGGACTTTAACCTGCTCACTATAACTTGGTCAACACTTAATGGTAGCAAACGTTGCTGCCCTCTGGGTGTCACGATCTTGTTGATGGTCTGCTTGACCTTTCGTTGGCCCAGCTGAATTCGATTTCTAATACGTCTGGTAGATTTCTGGATCTGATTTTTACTTCTGATCCTAGTGTGATCCTACGGTGCGCACCCGATGTTTTCGGAAGACTGACGTTGACAATGCCTTTCTTAATACCGACTGGACTAATTTATACACTTGTACGGATATGAATTTTTTTATACCACTGTTGACTCAATCTTTAATGACTGTGTACCCCTAGTGTCTCCTGTGGTGACGCGAAAATCCCCATGGTTTACGCGGGGCTGTCAAAACTGAAGAATCTTAAGTCTAGGTATTACAAAACCAAAACACGGGTTTATCATCGGATCTTTCTCGTTACTTGGTTGCTAAATCGAATTTTATTGTTTCTAATTCTAAATGCTATAATAATTACTTACAACGTTGCAAGTTGCAATTCTCCGAAAATCCTAAAGAGTTCAATAGTTTCGTTAACTCAAAGCGAAAATCTATCTCCCTTCCAACGGAAAGTTCGGTAGCTAACTAATGACGATTAAGCCGGTATACTCACCGGGCCCAGACGGTATTCCCGCTTGTGTCCTGAGGTTCTGTGCGGAGTCATTGTGCTCGCCTTTACTTAAGCTTTTTTTAGTTGTCCGTTACACTGTCCGAGTTTCCAACTATATGGAAGCATTCGTTTGTTTTACCTCTTTACAAATGTGGAAATAAATCCAACGTAACTAATTACAGAGGAATTTCTAAATTGTCAGCGATACCTAAACTGTTTGAGATTATTATGACGTCTCAAATATTTTATGTAAGTCTATTATTTCGCCATACCAGCATGGGTTTGTCAAGAATAGGTCTACCACAACTAACCTTCTACAGTTTACATCTTTTGTAATCCAAGGTTTTAAGAAACAAAAGCAAACTGATGTCATATGTACGGATTTCAGTAAGGCTTTCGATTCGGTTAACCATGCCTTACTATTACATAAGCTGAATTTAGTTGGATTTCCGGATGCTCTGCTTGCTTGGATTTCACAATATCTAAGCAATAGGAGGCAGAGGGTTCTTTTTAGGTCCTCTCTTTCTAAGATCATTTGTGTTGAATCGGGAGTCCCACAGGGCAGTCACCTTGGCCCATTACTATTCACCATTTTTATTAATGACCTCCCCACCGTTCTTTTAAATTCCAGAGTTCTTATGCCGATGATGTAAAAATCGCTAATCGCATCGTAGACTCTCTCTCATGTGATACTTTGCAAGCTGACCTGAATGCTTTTCAGGGGTGGTGTAGGGCTAACTTGTTATCCCTAAACTGTTCTAAGTGCAAAATTATGTCTTTTTATAGAGGTTCTCCCCAATTAACGAGTTACTTTTTAAATAATTTACCGTTAGAAAGAATTAAAAATACTTCTTTGGTTGTAAAAGATTTAAGATTTTAAGATAGACCACAAACTTAGTTTTAATCAGCATATATCGACTACTGTTAGTAAGGCTAAGAGCGTTTGTGGCTCTATAAAGCGCTGGTCGAAGGAGTTCAAGTATCCATATCCTACCAAAATACTTTTTACTTCTTTAGTCCGCCCCATATTGGAGTATGGATCTTGTGTTTGGTCTCCTCAATATGAGTTTTATCAAAACAAATTAGAATCTGTACAAAAACAGTTTTTACTCTTTGCCTTTCGTGATTTGCGATGGGATCCAACTGTACAACTTCCATCTTATTCTAGTCGACTTCAGTTAATCAACCTACCTTCTTTAACTAATCGTAGAACTATGCTTGGTGTAACTTTTCTTTACAAACTCTTGAATGGTGAGATTGACTCTTCCGAGATGTTGAGCCAAATTAACATTTCTGTTCCATCTAGAAGGACCCGCAATTTCACACCGCTTATACTTCCCACTAGCACAACTAACTTTTCTCTGCATGAACCTTTTCGTATAGTATGTAGTGACTACAACAGACTTTGGCACGTTATCGGTTCCGAAACATCGCTTCCGGTTATAAAAACTGCGATCTGCGATCTAACCTATTATCTTATTACATTTCATATTTTCTATTTCTTTAGTTTAATTTTATGTTTATATATGTAATACGCCTATTCCCTTAGGTCGGAGTGGGTAGAGGTTGTAACATTAACTTTACTTAGGGTCATTCGTAACAGGCCCGGGCCTGGTGTCATATGGGCCACTTGTTCGTACTGAGCGTTGTACGACTACGTCTATAATATATAAAAAAAAAAAAAAAACATCAATAGTTCTAATTCAAGACAAACTTGGTCGGTTTCTGTTTGCAAGATCTCTGATCTCACTTTATAACTGAACAATTAGCCAAAAGGCTTCAGCTTATCTTTCGTTACAATCAATTTGAGATTGCTGGCTTCGGTGAAATACGTAAACATATGAAACATTTCGTATCTACCAAAATTTATTTAAGAATATCTCCAGATGAATTGAATATGGAGTTTATTGTTACTAATACGTGTATATCTCTACCTAAGCCTGAAAAGAGAGTATATGTGTCAAATCGGGCTATTTCCAAAGAAATTGAGTTAGCCGACCCGTTCTTTTATAAGCCCAGAAAGGTAGATTTATTGCTTAGTGTAAAGGAGTTTTTTGATCTACTTAAGAATAGTAAAAAAATTTATGAGTTGGTCTTCCTTATCTAGTAGAAACTGCATTAGGATGAAGCGTCGGGGGTAAGATTGCTGAACCACAATCAACTGAACACTACACTTGTAATTTAACTTATTAGCAAGATCTTAACATATTATTAAATAGGTTTTTTTTTTTTAAAAGGATTAAATACATGGAATTCAAAATAAAGATATTTCGTTAAGCTCAAAAGAACTAGCATGTGAAACTCACTTTCATGTGCATACACAAGTTTGCGCATACAGTTCGGTTGCCGTTCAACGAATCGCCTGTACAACTTGGAGACACGTTCTATTGTGCAGAAAAATGAGTTCCTCAACTGAAAAGACGGCGTGCAGCTCAACACCATTTAAAGGAAATGTACATCGAATTTTTAGATGAATATCTTAAGTTGAATCACATGGAAGCAGCTTCGTTAGACAATCTGCAATCATGAAATTATTACGTTATTCCTCACCATTGTGTCCTTAGACCGCAGAGGTCATCAACTAAACTTTACGGAGTATTTCACGCTTCGCTTAAATCATCATCAAATATGTCATTTAATAATATACACATGGTTGGTTCTACTATTCGACAAGATATGATCCTAACATTACTCTCGTTTCGTCTGTACCGCCACAGACAATTTCTCGTCGCACCTGAGGGGAGAGTTTTCCAGCAAATCCTGTGGAGGTCACCACAAGAGCCGATAAACTATTTTAATTGAATACTGTTACCTATGGGATGTTGTGCGCTCCCTGAATAGGGATTCCAGGGAGAAGGAAAATAACCCAGTCTTCAATGGTTGAATTCCAAATAAGAACTGATTTTATTTACAAAAGTAAGGAATTGTTATATGGAATCTTAGGCTATAGGAGGTAACAATTACTCTTGGATGATCTTATTCTAGTACGATTTAAACCCCCCGTATTCGGGTGTTGAAAAATGATTATTATTTTGGGCACGGCGTCGGCCACTTGACATCCTGCCGTTGTGATCTTTTGGGTTAGTGTAGAACTACAAGTGTTTTTTCCTCAACGCTACCGCAATTTTAAAAATGTTTTACCAAAAAAACTATTCTATCTATAGCTACACCATATTTGGACCGTATATTTGCTTAGTAATTGTGCACATTTACATTTTGTATGTGTAACGATTTTGCAACGCCCCTTTCCGTCCCCATAATTTGAAAAATATCGATTCTCTCCCGTAATTCTATACGTTTTGCAATCAAATTTGGCACACTTGAACTCGATACTAACATTCAGCAAAATACAAAATTTTACTAAAAATTGCCAAGTTATGCATAAAAACGTGTTTCCATAAGGCCGGAGTTGGACGTTGACTGATGGGGCCGCTAGGGTGCTCGTATGCTTGCGTGAGCGAGATAATAATCATGTGAACAACATGTATAATATTTGTTTTACTGGTGTATGGTGTATGGAAACCAAGGCACAAAAACTAGAAGAACTTACTTTCGTAAATTCCTGGGCTTGTCATGGTAGACATCATAATCGGCTTCCATCCCTCAAATTACCTTAACTCGACGGCAAATATAGGAAATTCAAAAAATTGATTACTTCATTTACGAATATTGTACATGAAGACAACTCATTGTCCAATGTTGACAAATTTAACTATCTGACAAGTTAAGACCATCTCACTTTATATCTGAACAATTAGCCAAAAAGCTTCAGCTTACCTTTTGTTTGAGATTGCTGGAATCGGTGAAATACGTAATCATACGAAACATTTCGTTTCTACCAAAATTCATTCATGAATATCTCGAGATGAATGGAATATGGAGTTTATTGTTACTAATACGTGTATATCTCTACCTCAGCCTGAAAAGAGAATACATGTGTCAAATTGGGCTATTTCCAAAGAAATTGATTTAGGAGTTGGTCTTTCTTATCTAGTAGAAACTGCATTAGGATGAAGCGTCGGGGGTAAGATTGCTGAACCACAATCAACTCAACACTACACTTGTAATTTAACGTAACAACAAGATCTTAACATATTATTAGAAAAGTTTTTTTTAAAAGGATGAAATACATGGAATTCAAAACAAAGATATTTCGTTAAGCTTAAAAGAACCAGCAATGTGAAACTCACTTTCATGTGCACACACAATTTCTGAATTTAAGGCGCATACAGTTCGGTTGCCGTTCAACGAATCGCCTGTACAACTTGGACACGTTCTATTGTGCAGAAAAATGAGTTCTTCAACTGGAAAGACGGCTTGCAGCTCAACACCATTTAAAGGAAATGTACATCGAATTTTTAGATGAATATCTTAAGTTGAATCACATGGAGGAAGCTTCGTCAGACAATCTGCAATCATGAAAATATTACATTATTCCTTACTATTGTGTCCTTAGACCGCAGAGGTCATCAACTAAGCTTCGCGTAGTATTTGACGCTTTGTTGAAATCATCATCAAATATATTTCATTAAATGATATACTCATGGTTGGTCCTACTATTCGACAAGAAATTATTCTAACATTACTCTCGTTTCGTTTGTACCGAAACAGACAATTTCTCGTCGCACCTGAGGATAGAGTTTCCCAGCAAATCCTGTGGAGGTCACCGCAAGTGCCCATTCAACGTATGGGGAAGGAAAATACACTAGTCTTCAATAGTTGAAGTCAAAATAAGAACTGATTTTATTTACAAAAGTAAGGAGTTTTTAAATTGAATCTTAGGCTTTAGGAGGTAACAATTACTCTTGGAAGATCTTATTCTAGTACGATTCAAACCCTCGTATTCGGGGGTTGAAAAATGATTATTATTTTGGGCACGGCGTCGGCCACTTGACATCCTGCCGTTGTGATCTTTTGGGTTAGTGTACCAGCCCCGACCACTATTAATTCGTACGGCAAGCTTTTTTACCCAAATGCAATGTTTAACAGACGATATTTTCAATACCATAGAAGATAACACATGCAAACCTATTTTTTCTGAAAGATAATTTTATTCTCTATTATATAACACCAAATGTTTGTTGTACTTCAATAACAACAACAACAACAATAATTTCTTTAAATGCTCTGCTGAACTAATAAAAAAATTTGACCACTATTAATTCGTACGGTGCTTGAAATATGTACATATATACTAGAGCTGTTGAAACATCGATGTTTGGCCACATCGATGTTTCGATGTTTTTCATGAAAAAACATCGATGTATCGATACAACATCGAAGTAATATAAATCTTTGTTATAAATAGCATTCTTTTTCCAATTTTAAAACTATGTTTGACCTGCGCAGTTGCAGATGGTTCAAGACTCCAATGCTCATTAGCATGTGGAGTGGAATAAGGAAAATAGGTCTTCTCCTCCTCGATTTCAGAAGTCTTCTTTATATTTGGGTTTCATGAGTTAGAAGCTCTTCATGAGAACATGTTAATGTAAATACAGTGGTAGAAATTTCAATAATCTTAAACAAATAATATAAGGCTGATGTCAGAGTGGCCGCGATAAGCGATGCGATGCTACAAGCGATAATTATCGCAGCGATCTGCAAAGCGATGACATGGCAGAGTGAAAGCTTTCCACAAAGCGAGAAACCTATCGAGTGTTCTAATTTTAGTCTCAGTTGCAATCATCGTCTTCATGGATTCAGACGAAGAATTTTTTGCGTCAGCAGCAGTTATAAATGTTGTAATGAAAAAAACCACCGGGATCCATCCACTGAATAAAAACCGTTTATAAGGAGGGCTTAGTAGTTTGTATAAAAATTTAAGGCAGTATCCTGACAAATTTTTCAATTATACTCGAATGTCGATCAATACATTCGATTATATTATGACGAAGATTCATTCAAAACTGGAAAACTGTTTTTTAAGCTCAGAACGCAACGAAAACACACGTATAACAACAGCTGGATGAAGCGATAAAGCGATTCAGAATCGCTTTCTCGCAAATCGCTTCAAATTGTCGCTTTGGCTCTCTTCTCGCTTCGCTTGCAATCTGACATGCATTCAACGATTACATATATATTCGAATGCAGAGCTTTCTCGCTCAATATTATCGCATCGCTTATCGCGGCCACTCTGACATCAGCCTAAGAAATCTTAATATACATATACAAATCTAATTTCAACGATGACGTCTCCTCCAACAAACTATAAAGCAGAAATTTTATCTTTTTCAAACGTAATACATACAGGTTTTTTATACCCTTGCAGAGGGTATTATAAAATTGGTCAGATGTTTGGAACGCACAGAAGGAGACGTTTCCGACCCCATAAAGTATATATATTCTTGATCAGCATGAGAAGCTGAGTCGATATAGCCATGTCCGTCTGTCCGGTTGTCCGTCTGTCTGTGCGTACGCGTTTTACTCAGCCATCTTAAGAGCTATTGGGATGAAATTTTTTTGTGGGCTTTTTATTACCCGAGTTAGATAAAGTATGAAAATTGTAAGGATCGGACCACTATATCATATAGCTCTAGAACAAACATTTTTGCAAAAATTGGAGTATCCCCATGAAATTTACCAATATGATAGTATTTGATATAAAGTGACAGATCCCAAATTTGAATCTGATCGGATAAATCGAACACAAGTTACAGTCAATACAAATCGGTTCAAATGATGACGTAGTAGACAGCAAGCAGCGCTGCCTACTACGTCTTCATCAAATCAAACAGAGCACATGCATACACACACACAGACGCAGCACTACAAGCACTGTATATACGTCTTCATCAAATCAAACTACGTCGTCTACTACAAACTACTACGTCTTCATCAAATCAAACAGAGCACATGCATACACACACACAGACGCAGCACTACAAGAACTGTATGTGTATGCGTGTTGTGCTTCGCTTAGGGAATAATGCAAGAAGGAGAAAAATTTTAATGTTTTGTTTGTGTATTGATGAATTCAGTTGCAGGGAAAGAAATTTCAAAATGTAAAAAAATTATTGCCAAAGACTGCAAGGGTATATAAATTTCGGCATTGCCGAAGTTAGCTTCTTTGATATTTTTTTATTATTATAGATGTAGTCGTACAACGCTCAGTACGAACAAGTGGCCCATATGACACCAGGCCCGGGCCTGTTACGAATGACCCTAAGTAAAGTTAATGTTACAACCTCTACCCACTCCGACCTAAGGGCATAGGCGTATTACATATATAAACATAAAATTAAACTAAAGAAATAGGAAATATTAAATGTAATAAGATAATAGGTTACCTATAAAAAGAAAACAGGATAGGTTTAAATAAAGATGATTACAACTAATTACGACCGAGGAAGGACAAGATCGTAGTTGTAGTCACTACATAGTATACGAAAAGGTTCATGCAGAGAAAAGTTAGTTGTGCAAGTGGGAAGTATAAGCGGTGTGAATACTATAAAACGTAATACTATAAAACATAATTCAATCTTTTTCAAACTTAAAAATATAAAACAATGCTATTCACTTGTGACAATGTATAAAAAGAAGCATGTCTACATTAAACTTAAGCGAACTTCTCTTCTCGCTTACTATGATTCCAGCCTTACTGAACAATCGTACGGTTTCAGTCGAAATGTTTTATTTGATGAGATCTTTTCTCAGTGATAGAAAACCTAGCTAACAAAAACATCGAACATCGGAGAGAAAAAATCGATGTTTTTTACGAAAGGAGAAACATCGATGTATCGATACTACATCGATGTTTCGCACAGCTCTAGCGGAGACAATTCAGATAAGTATTTTTAACATTACTAATACAAATGATGAAATCGATACTTCTCCACAGTATGCAAAAGAAGTTTAACGGCTGAATCAGAACTACAGATGGCAGATCCTGTAGCAGAAGTACCTGCAAGGCAAAAACCAGCTAGTTTTCGCCAGTCCTTAAGCCGATTGACAATGGCTGAGAAAATCGATGTGGAAAAACAATTTCATTGGCTGCAAAGAGGTAGCGCTGAGAAAATTTCTTGAGGATCAATGGCAGGAAAAGAAAGAGTCCTACAAAGCCGAGGTAAAGACCCAAGGTTTGACCAGTGGGAAGCGCTGGCCAGAGCAGGCCAATTCTGCAAAGGAACGTGTTGAGCACGAGCTAAAGGAATCGAAGCATCGAGTAGCACAGCGAAATCAACCGATAGAATGAAGAACGCCAACTGTTGATTCAGAAAGCGAAAGCCGAAATTATACAAGCGCAGAAGTCTTATAAGAAGCACTTTGAAACTAAAAGAGAGCCAGAAGCCGGATACCGGGTTGGGGACTTAACCGCTGAAGAAAAACTGTCCAGCGGATATTTACGTCCTTATAAGCTGACGCAGGTGAAGAGGAATGGTAGATACGACGAAAGGAAAGTAGCTGATGACGAAGGGCCTACAAACACTTCTACTACTTGCCATGTGGCGCTGTGTTAAGGAGAACGAAGACGATTTATCACCTGGGACAGATAAATGATCAGGAATAGCCAACAGAACCAAAGCAGCAGGATAAACGACGATATTAGAATAAAACTAATTTGAATTTATATAATCAATCAACTTAGTTGAGTAAGCCCGCTCAACTCACATACATATTACAACTCACATGTATATTACATCTTCCAGATAGAACTTAACTTTTGCTTTATATATTTATATGCATATACGTAATAATATACACACATTTATATAAATACTTAAGTAGATTAAACATCTGTACAACGTAGAGTTTATATATAATAGTTGACTCAGTGGATCCGACTATTCCTGTTATGTTTAATTTAATGTATCTCCAAATTTACCTATTGTCCAGATTGTAAATAAAAAAACATATAAAATAAAGAAAAAATATGTTTGAAAATATCTTTAGAAATTGATTCAAAGATCTTTTCGCTGAGCGCCACTTTTAGTTGGCTGATTTTAGATACACCGGCTTTCCAATCAGGCCTTTGGAAAACCTGACCATTGGAGTATAAATCGTAAACATTAATTCTGGCTACAACTGTTTTTGCATGTTTCAATAAACATATAGAAACACTGTTATACGCAAGGTATACGTTGGGCCTATAAGCTTTTTCAAGACTCTGCCTTGGCAATAGTTCTTGTTTATTTTGTGCGCAGAAATTGTTTTGTCAACTTTGGTGCCTGGTAGTGTCGAATTGGACGTTCTAATGCTGCAAAATTTTTTTAATCTAGTGACAGCTCGTATTTCGAAATTATTAAAAAAAACACCTTATATTTGCTTAGTAAATGCGCACATTTTGTATGTGTAAAGATTTTGCCACGCCCCTTTCCGCCACCGTAATTTGAAAAAACAATTGAAATTCGATCGGCAACTTATGTGTGGCCTGACCAGCAACGTGGGATTTGCCGCATCTGCATTTTTACATTGCACATACATATAGTTATATATTTAACAAACCTTTAACCTATCATACCTTCTGTTACCCTAGAATTTATGCTTGTATGCTTTGCACTGGAATATGGACTTAGTGCAACTGTAAATATACGAGCCCCGACCACTATTAATTCGTACGGCAAGCTTTTTTACCCAAATGCAGTGTTTAACAGACGATATTTTCAATACCATAGAAGATAACACATGCAAACCTATTTTTTTCTGAAAGATAATTTTATTCTCTACTATATATAACACCAAATATTTGTTGTACTTCAATAACAACAACAATAATTTCTTTAAATGCTCTGCTGAACTGATAAAAAAAAATTGACCACTATTAATTCGTACGGTGCTCGAAATATGTATATACTATATGATTTCTGTATGAAATACATATATGAAATATTAATATTGAGTAACATCGCCTTTTGCCTTTACAACACATTTACAACGCCTTGGCATAGATTTCAATCAATTTTGGCATTGTTCGGTTGAGATAGAGTCCCACATCTCCTGCAATTTTGTTTTCAAATCAGAGAGGGTTCTTTGCGGCTCATTTCTAAGGTTTCTTTTCATTATTCCCCATATATTCTCGACTGGGCTTAGGTCCGGACTATTTGATAGCTAATCTAATACCCCAATTTCCTTATTCTGCAACCATGCTTGCGTTCTTTTGGCAGTATGAGATGATGCTCCATCCTGTTGAAAGGTGTATTCACCACAGTCACCCAGTTTTGGTATTGATGGGAGCAGACTTTTTTCTAATATGGTGATGTATTTTTCTGCGTTGACCATCCCATCAATAAAGTGCAATTGGCCTACGCCTTTGGCAGACATACAACACCAGACCATTAAGCTCGCTGGGAATTTAACTGTCCTTTTGAAGCAGTCTTTATGATATGCTTCAGTTTTGTTTGGGATATCTCTCCTTCGTGCATCACCGACACTCACATTAAATTTAGCTTCATCGCTAAATATGATGGAATTTCATTCCCGTTGAGTCCAAGTCATCCGTTCCCGACACCATTGCAAACACTTCTTCTTTTGGCGAAGCGTATCCAATGGTTTTTCCTGTCAATATTGTCATTTTTTTTATTTTTTATTATTTGTAGAGTTAACTTAAACTTACAAAGTTTAAGCCAACAGTTTGTAGCCATGGCTACTGAGGCCTTCGGCTAGTAATTTTGTCATTTTTTTAAAATTGTCTATTATTCCTTGAACGGATGATTTAGCCAGATTAAATTGTTTGGCCATTTCACCAAAAGACTTCCCAGATTTATAAAAAACTTCAACTAAACTTCTAATTTCTTTAGAAATCGGTTTACCACGTGCCATCATTGCTAAACTTTGAGTAATTTGAAGCGGTAACACATTTCACGCATTCCACATATATTTTTAGGTATAACTGTTTCCAGATTATGACTAGGTAGTGATTATGTTACACTGTTTGTTTTTATTTTGATCTTCTTTTAATTCAAAGCTAAGCTAATGCACCGTACGAATTCATAGTGGTCAAATTTTTTTTATTAGTTCAGCTGAGCATTTAAAAAAATTATTATTGTTGTTGTTGTTATTGAAGTACAACAAACATTTGGTGTTTTATAATAGAGAATAAAATTATCTTTCAGAAAAAATATGTTTGCATGTGTTATCTTCTATGGTATTGAAAATATCGTCTGTTAAACATTGCATTTGGGTATAAAAACTTGCCGTACGAATTAATAGTCGTCGAGGCTCGTAGAACTACAAGTGTTTTTTCCTCAACGTGTGTGGCTGATTGTAATTCTATTCAAATGCTAGGATAGTTATTTGTGATAAAAGTACAGTTATATTATATTTTGTTTGGTGCATCTGATTTGGTGAAGCCGCTTCAGATGAACACGATGTTTTTCTTAAATATTCTGCGAAGGGACCGCCCAATGAGTCTTAAACAAATTATTATTATTAATATTATCATTAGTAAGATGACTTATTTTAAAGAAGCATGACCAACTACATGATGCAAGTTTAATCCTAGTAATTCAATATGATGTTCCTTTAATGATTGTAACATACTTCTTATCCTTTCTTATTATTCCGTGTGTATTACTGAGTTGGCTTTTACTGGTTTTTATACTATATATTTCGCATATTACCTATATCTTCTAATGCCTAACAATTTCTGTTTCGGGATATCAACCCACTCCTGATGTGCATTATTGTGATGACTTCTAGTCTTCTATAGGGGGAAAATTTAAAAAAAATAACTATCTTTACTTTTTGACTTGTTCCAATGTGATCTTTGCTCGGTTGCTTTGCTTGGTTATTCTGGTTATAATTAATTGTTGTCCTTTTAAAAATATTATGCCATATCTGCCCTTTTTGTAACACAATTTCGGACAATTTATTATTGGAATCTATGTTAACATTATGTTTTAGATAATCATTATCAATTTACCTCCAAGGTGAGGTCCTGCTCGACCATAATTTTATTTCTTGAGTTTTGATGTTGAGTTTGTTTGGAATTCTATTGTATATATTTTCACACTTACTTCTCTTCTTCCTTCAACGCTGTTCAACTAATGTGACATCTATTGATGTTGCCACTACAGATTTATTCCTTTTTGATTTGGTGCACCCTGAGACGATCCAACCAAATTGAGAATTTTGGCCTAGTAGGCCATCAATCTTTGTAACTCTTCTTTCTAACATTTGGGTACTTACGCTTACCCCCATTGTTATATCAACCTTACCAGGCTTGTTAAAGGTACGATCAGCTAGAACGTAGGAATGCCATTTTGATATATTCACGCTTACCGTTTTTAATGGAAAAGCTTTCAAGCTTTTGGCAAGACAATTGCCTCAACCTGA
>JAECWI010000387.1:0-43084 GCA_018150345.1 Drosophila equinoxialis | reverse complement strand
ATTCAATGCAAATTAGTTACAAATTACTCACAAGATGACTTTACGCTGCCACTTTTATTCATTTATTATTATCTATTTTTACGTTATTTATTTGTCTCTAATATTTGTCGCCATAATGTATGTAACAGGCCTAAGGAAGCTTTTCCGACCCCATAAAGTATATATATTCTTGATCAGGAACAACAGCTGAGGCGATCTAGCCATGTCCGTCCGTTCATCCGTCTGTCCGTATGAACACGTAGATCTCAGAGACTATAAATATTAGAGTCACCAAATTTGGTACGTAGACTCGTGTTTTACCTACGGTGGTCAAATTTATTTCAAATTTTTGCCACGCCCCCTCCGCCCACAAAATTTAAACAAATTTGATTTTCTTAAAGACTTTAATAGCTAAAGACATCAAATTTGGTATGATTAATCCTTTATTAAACGCGCAGACATTTGTTTCTAAAAAATTTTGCCACGCCTCCATCCGCACCCGCAATTAAAACAAAACCGATTTTCTTAAGGACTATATAATAGCTAGAGACACCAAATTTGGTATGTATATTTCCTTAATAAATGCGCATATTTTGTATATGTAAAGATTTTGCCACGCCCCTTTTCGGCCCCGTAATTTGGAAAAACTAGATTATCTCACGTAATTTTGTACCTTGTCCCATCAAATTTGGCACACTTGAATTTGATACTAATAGCCAAAATGCCAAATTTGATCAAAATCCAACTAAAAGTAGCCAAGTTATGCATATAAACGTTTTTCCATTTGGCGGTTGGCTGGTGGCGGCGCTAGGGTGCTCGTAAGCTTGCGTGAGTGAGATACTGAGAGTTGCATGTGATGAGAATTTAAAAAAAAAAAAACGTAAATGCATTTGTTATTATAAATTTGAAATATTTGTTTTACTGGTGTATGGTATCCCTAAGTCGGCGAGACGTTTTACTTACTTCATTTTCTGAACAGTCACTTCCATGTTTGTAGGGTTTGAATTCTTAGAGGGTAATCCAATTCAGGTCGGGCGCCAATTATGATGTTGCGTCCTTCCACTGGTTCCTGTTGAGGGTTACCGTTGATAGGATCCAACTTATGAGATGATTTAGGTTGATTATGATGAGATAAGATTAAGTATCTGCATCACTGTCCCTGTGGATCAGCAATATACTACAGATTATAATTTGTGTTAAGGCCAAGTGCCGGAGTTATGTGTCTTTATTAAACAATGGTTATACAAAACTGAATATGTTGAAGGAAATACAAGAGAACTGAACCTAAGTACATAAATGGGAATATGAATATAAAGCTAAATACATAAAAGTAAATATGTAAGGCGTATGGTCATTCTATGGGCTCTTGGTCAGACGCTGTGTAGCATATTATGTTTATATGGAATTCGTCACATCGACGTTGCAGCTGCACAGATTGTTCTAAGACTTAGTGTGAGGGCAGTTCGCTGTATTGTTTGTTAACTTCTCCCTTTCTAAGTTCATTGCCGTCCTCGGTGATGCATGACTTTTGGACAAATCTTTGCAATTTAGCAGCTGACTTCCTCTGGTACCGGCAATGACCAGCTACGACGAGGCTACAGAGCAAGAAGCTTACAAGTACTCCGATCGCGAACCAAACCTTGGGCGATCCGTTGGATGTTGCATCATCATTCAACTCCCGGATGGCGTTTAGGTTGAGTTCATTCATTCGCTGTAGCAGAGGTAGTCTTGACACATGATCGTGTCCTGCTATATGCAGCAAAGGGGAAGCCGAAACGCCAGGAACCTTGCTTTTGACCTTGTTGTGGTTGAGGTACATGGTGCCGTTTATCGTTGCGCTGTTCTCAAACGTTATAAGATGGGTTCCGTTGGCGTTGCGTCCATTTTATAATAATTATCCCTTCGTTAACCCTTGTAATGGGCTCCAGGTGACTGGGCTGCGTACGATATATAGCTGATTGCCCTGAATGTAGTCCGCGAGCGCATGTGTCATGCTTAGCCAGTGTTATGCATTCTGTGACCGCCTTCACTACGTCGGCGCATTCTGCCACTACGTTGTCGTGTATCTGTAGTATTAATTCTAGGGAAATCTATAGTTTTATGGATGGTGCTATCGGACTGAAATATTTTAATGTTAGACACTGCCATTAAATTAGCTATGGAGACTGTTGTAAGTGTTCGGTAAAAATAGATTTTAAATCTTCTTGATCAAAAATAGCTGGGTTAATTCATTATATTTGGCAAGTGTGACAGTAAGCAAAAGGTCTTGAATTTCTGTAATTAGTATTCTATTCCTTGCTAGTTACGTTTCGTGTAAGTGTGGGATATCGGTAATTTCACCACTTCTGGATTGAAAAAACTCAGCCAGTTTTACCGTATCGTCTATGATTTTCGTGAATTCGGTCAGGTTCGTCGAATCTCTTAGGTAGCTGCGTTGCTCCCATATTAAAAGATTGCCGTCTAGCACGGGAATGGAATTTGCATTGGAGTAGTTGATAATTCGTGCCCCTGCTGCGGCTAGGACTGACAGTATTATCGTGATTAACCAGTGGGAAATGTAAACAATGACTTTAGTGACTTTCTGGTTTGATGTCTCGTTCTGTCTGCTGCTTATAAAACTCCTCCATGTTCTTTTATATTCTCATGTAATTGCTTATTTGTACTAGTACTTGACCCGATGGGAGTTTATTTATTTTGTCAAAGACAGGGAACGCTCCGACTCGTTCCTAAAATTGATCAAGTGTAGCACAAATAAGAATATGAAATAAATCGAAGTCGCCTTTTGATTAGTGTTTTAACAATAGTTAATTTTTATTTTCAATATACCTATTCTTTTACACTGATAAACGTCACGACAGTGAAACCAGTTTTTTGAGTTTCTTTTCTTTGTTATATATTTTCAAAAATTGCTGATCAATGCCAAACTATATACTCGTGCATACCAACTGGGTTACTGACCGAGTTAACTAAGTCAAAGATTGCTGACGCCAGGGAATGCAACAGAGTTTATGAGTTGATTAAACTTTACTTTATAAAAATATTTTTTTATGATTTGGTCGCCTCGTTGACAGAAATCGTTGTTAAATATTTTTGACAAAATAATCGCATAGTTGATCAACTTTTATTCAATGGGTATGCACTTCTACCTCGTTGCGGAAAACGAACTCCTAGTTTTCCAATAAATTGTTTTTAGTCACAATGATGGTTGCGATGGTTTTAGATTGATTGATGTGAAATGTTCATCAATTTGGGTAGACTTCGGAGCGAGATTATTAAAGTAGAGATGGGGGCCAAATACACAGCGATGCATACCCGATGTAGCTACAATTAGTATCTGATCTTACAATGATGCATTTCTTTTATAGTAAAACTAGAGAGCTGACTTGTGCATAGTTCGACATAGTGTTAGGTCAGCAAAATACGTCTTTATTGATAATAGCTAACTAAAGCAGCTTAATGAACTAGGTCTTTATTGTTAACTGCTGACCATATCAGATCTACTTATGACTGATGATCTAAATTCGGGTTACATACTAATCTTGACATACATTTCCATTTGTTCTATATTATGATTGTCTTTCTGTTATCTTATTTTATATAACCTAAACACCAATACCTCCGCTTAGTGAGAACGCCGTTTTCGCGAGATCCTTTTCAGCTAGATAATTTTGGTGGTACCCAGACTTTAAGTCCAAAGTCGTGAAAAATTATGCCTTTCCAAGATTCGATAGAATCATTGGAATGCTTGGCATTGGGTACCGGTCGGCAATGGTTCGCTCGTTTAACTTTCGAAGTCAATGACTAGTCGTTTGTTTTTGTTACCGTTTGAGTCAAAGCCTTTTTTGTCAACAACCCATGCGGGATAATCACTTAATGTTTAGGGTTGCCCCTTCTTGCGTCAGCAGATCGAAGCCTATTATGGCATCAAAAGTATCAAGGTTTCTAAAATGAAAAAAAAGGGCATTCTTTCCGAAAATTCTTATGAAGCATTTTTCTTTAATATTACTAGACTCCATTCATGGGAGTTCACAGTAAATGGGGTGTCGACAAGTGTTATGTTTCTTAACTCCTTTACGGGTCTTACATAATTCTTTGCCGCCCCAGTGTCCATTAGAATTTTTAGTGTTCTACTGACTGTCGCTCGACGAACGGGTCGCGCGTTCTTCAGTTCCCATGAATTTCAAGATCAGTGACTTCTCAATAATTTCATTATATTCTGAGCTATTTTCCTGAAATTTAATATTGATTAGTTTCTTCTACCAATAAACGACTGTGCCAAATTTATTCAATATTGGGTGACTATCATATAGCTCCTATAGGAACGATCCGTCAAAAACAGTAACTTTTGGTAATAACTTCGTTACTTTAAAAGCAATTGTGATCCAAATTTATATATCTCAGTTTAACATAGCTATTAATTAACTTCGTTAATACCTGTGCTAAGATTATAGTTCGTTTTTCGCAAACATTGCATAGCCTTACTTACTGTAGCAAAAATATGAGGATTAAAGATTAATTTATAGTCCGTAAGAACACCTAAGTTGATAATATCTAACCGCTCTAAGGCAGTGTCGTTAAGTTAATAAGTTGCTAAGTATGGAGTGCACTTATAAAAAGACATAACTTTACATTTAGAGCCGTTGAGGTTTAATAGGTTGGTTTCACACCAACTCTGAAGATCATTAAGATCCGATTAAAGTAGGCAAGAAGACGATATGTCTTTAAAACTTATAAAAAGAGTGAATAGCAATGGACTCAAAGGACTACCCTAAGCTACTACAGAGGTCAGTTGGATGGTCTTAGAAAATAAAGACTTAAAGAGGACCTTTTGTGTACGCTTAGAAATACATGGAAGAATCCCATCAAGCAAAAGGCCGGGCATGCCACGTGCGCTTAACTTGTACAAGAGCAGAGTATGATTAACAGAGTCAAAGGCCTTGCTGAAGTCAGTATAAATGTCGTCAGTTTGCACGGCAGTCTTAAATGTTTTGATTGAGTGAGATATAAATTCTAATAGGCTAGTAGCTATCTACGTTTATTAAACCCATGTTGGGATGACGAAATGATTGAGCTACAAAAATGCTGCAATTGAGATGTTATTATTTTCTCAAATGCTTTGGGTATGACAGACAATTTAGAAATACCCCTATAATTGCAGGCTTCGGACTTTTCCCTCTTTTTATGAAGAGAGATAATATATGATTACTTCTAGATAGGCACGAAGGATAGAAGATGTGACAGACAGTGTAAACAACTTAATTATTGGCTTACATAGGGTCTCTGCTCAAAACCTTAATACGCAGCCTGGTATTCCATCAGGGCCAGGTGCATATATTGGTTCGACGGAACTAAGCACGTTAAGAACCGAACTTTCATCAAACACAAGTGATGAGGATAAGGAGGATTTGGTTGATAAATCGAAGAGGAATAAGTTGTTTTGAAAAAAATCAGCAAACATATCGGTAATTGTCTGATCATTGTCAGCTGTATTGTTTTCGAAAGACTGGTAAGACGGGTGCACTGATGTCTTAAGTTTTACATTAACAAAGTTATAAAATTGATTAGGATAAGTTTATATCACTGAAGATAATCCTTATAACATTGTGAATTCAGCACCACCAAATTTGATCTAGCAACTACATATAGGGAAAAATCCGATGCTTTACCATATTTATTAAATCTTTTATAGAATCTTGATTTTACGTACTTCAACTTACATAACTCACGTGAGAATCAAGGAGGTCTCTCCTTGGGTCACACACGGTACACAAACATCAAAGTTCCTCAAGAGTTTAATAGAAGACAGAAATGGCAGAGTCCATATCCGTGCAAGTATACAGATATGTCAATAGCTTTTATAGGGTATATTAATTTTGGTCAGAAGTGTGCAACGCATAGAAGGAAGCATCTCCGACCATATAGAGTATATATATTCTTGATCAGCAGGACGAGACGAGTTCAAATAGCCATGTCCGTCCGTCCGTAAATCTGGAGAAACGCAAACTCCTTCTAGAACGTCAGAGCTACAGAGTTGAAATTTTGCATGTAGGCTAGTATATACTGCATTGGTTGTATATTTGGGATTCAGCCGGATCGCACCACTCCCATACAAACGGCAAAGTGACGAACAGTGACTTTTCTCAATAACGTCGTTATTTTCTAAGCTATTATCGAAAAATTTAAATATAGGTTAGTTTATTACACATATAAACAACTATGCCAAATTTTGTTAAGATCGGGTGACTATACGATCGATCGAAAACATTGAGTTTTGTCAATAACTTCGTTACCTTTGACGCGATTGCTTTCAAATTGAAGATTTGTTAGTTTAATATTTTTGTTAATGACTGTACCAATGACTGTACCGAATTTCATAAAGATCGGGGGACTATATCACAGAGCTCCCATAGGAACGATCGGTGGAAAGCGGTGAATTTAATCGTTATTTCATAAGCTTAGATTGTAGGCCGTTCTTTAGCGAACATTAGCCTTTTTAGAAAAAACTTATTTCACTTTTATGGCTATAACTAAGGAAAGAGAAACCAAAAAAAATGCAAGGCTATACAAACTTTGACGCGGTCGAAATTAGCACCGGCCCTCTGGTTTAAATTTAGTTAAGTTTGTCCTGCGGAAACGTCGGGTTGGAGGCATCGAGATATTATATCGGGACATGACCCCAAAAGGAAGGTCAATGGTTACATCCAGAGTTGGATGAAATTTGTTTTCAGGGATAACTAACGGATCAGTCTTGAAAACATCGCAGTTGGAAGAATCTGTTACGAATATTCCGGACTGGAATGATTTGAGTTAGGGACAACTCAAGCAGACCATCTATTGAACAATGTGACGAGGAGGGCAACAGTAATAAAGAATCATATGAGAGGGTCCAGGCTATCTCAGGTAAATTTAAATCTCCCAGAACAACGAGCAAGTCTTTGTCAGGGAGATATGAGGAAACAAGTTGAATAACTTCCAAATGATGAGTGTATACTCCCAAGTCGGACCGTAATATAGGCAGAAAAAGAATTTAAAGAAATTTTAACACAAACAAATTCAATCTCATGATTGGAAGACTGGACAATATCAGACGAGAACGCCGAATCAACAGCGATCAAAACACCACCACCATTACGGATAGTCATGTCTATATATTAAATATTTTGAGGGGAAAATTGAAGCATCGGCAATATCAGGATTCGGCCGTTTCAGTAAAAGCAAAAATATGAAAGTCAAAAGTTAAACTATCTACATAGAGTCTAGAGAGTTTAGACTTTAGTCCCAGTTCGTTCTGATAGCCCAGAGTTAGCGTGAAATTTGTTTTTTGACTCGCCAACTGGTGCAGACGAGCCGGGAGGCTAATCGGAGGCTGATTCTTCTTTTTTATTGTATACTCTTTTGTAATAAGGTGTTCCGGCCAAAAATCTTTATGACATATTTGGCCAAAGAGATCTGGGGAGATAGTTATTTTGAAGGACGAAATGTTCTTGTTCTTTTAATATAAGAAATGTACCCTTGAGTTGCCTCATAAGCAGTCGCCCGCACTCTCTATTACATCTTCTCCCATTTTACTTTCGCCAACACCATCTTCTTGTCCCTCTTTATGCTCTTCTTTTCAGATTGATGTACCACTACAAGCCCTGGTGTACCTCAATCTATCCAACACGGGAACACTGATCAATTACAGGATCATGCTGGCTTTCAATCACTTGCGGATCCCAATGCTCCTCCGCCTCCACTAACTGTAGTGCCTCATCGTAAACAATTATTTATCTCTAGGCTTGCTCCAGATACTTCTGAATCATCTGTGGCAGCTTACATTGGTAATATATGCCCTGCTAAGGTTTTAATTCAAAAGTTTAAGTTTTCTAGGCCTCACGAAATCTCCTCTTTTAAAATTATAGTACCAATTGAGTATTTCTCAGCTATGGTTGACCCTAACTTTTGGCCAGAGGGCCTAGTTGTACACGAGTTTGCGCCCAATAAGCGCTCCCGTCCTTTCCCTGTCCACCTTCCTAATGTATCTTCTGCCTCAAAAAATTAATAACGTCTAGTCTTTTCATTCATTATCAAAATGTAAGAGGACTTCTTACCAAGCTCTCGAAATTATTCTGTGATATTCAAACCTTTTCGGCTGACATATTAGCTTTCTCTGAAACTTGGCTTAATTCCTCTGTTTAGGATAATGAAATTCTTTCTAATAACTTTATTTCTTATAGGCTTGATCGTGTTGATCGACGTGGCGGTGGAGTACTCATTGCTGTCAACTCGAATCTGTGTTCAAGTGTTGTGTCGATTGATCTCCCCTTAAGTGTTGAGTTTATTTGCGTCGAAGTTACATGTTCTAACTTTAGCTTATATATCTCTTGTTCATATATTCCTCCAGCTTCTGATATCATGATCTACATGCACCATGCTGATGCTTTGCGAACTATTTTTAGTCGTCTTAAAGATCGTGATTTTTTTTTTATAGACTTAGGTGATTTTAACTTGCCTCATGTTTCTTGGCTTGTTGATGATAATCTATTTTTTTTAATTCCTTCATCTCAACATGTTTTTTTTTATAGACTACTTGAATGTTCGCTATATCAGTTGAATTCTTTTCTCAACTCTTTTTTTTTTTTTTTTGATTGGTCATTTCTATTTGAGTGCTGTGATATAGATTGTGCAGTGAATTTTTCTGCTCTGCTCTTAATTCTCTAATTGATAAATGCGTTCCTTATGTGAATGCCTCTACCGTCTCCAGTGCGCCAGTCTGGTTCACACGTAGGCTCTCTAATCTCCGTAACATTAAATCGAGATATTTTAAAAGATTTAAAAAAACTGGTTCGCGACTTGACTATGCAAATTATTGTGTAGCCAAATCTCAATTTTGTCTTTTAAATACTCAATGCAAAGGTTGAATTTAATAAGAACCCCAAAAGATTTTACAACTTTGTTAATTCCAAAAGACGCTCTAATTTACTACCTTCCACCTTCAGACTTAATGACCAGACTGCTAATAATGATTCAGATATTGCAGATCTGATTGCCAAATTCTTTCAGTCGACTTATTCTACTACTGCTTCGGATCCCACACCTTATCCCTTCACAATTCCACATTTAAATTGTATGTTTTTTCCTAGTATTACTGAAGACTGTATTATCTCTAGCTTGTCATCTATGACGTCTTTCTTCGTACCCGGGCCTGATAATATACCAAGTTGCGTTCTTAAAATGTGTTCGATTTCCCTATCTAAGCCTTTATCTCGGTTATTCTTTATATCGAGTGAGACTTGTCGCTTTCCTGATATTTGGAAGGAGTCTTTTATTATTCCGCTTTTTAAAAAGGGTAACAAATCGGATATTTCTAACTACCGTGGCATTGCCAAACTTTCGGCAATACCTAAGCTGTTTGAGAAAATTATTACGTCTTCCCTTCAACACCTATCCAGATCCACTATTTCTCCTTGTCAGCATGGCTTCATGAAAGGTCGTTCGTCGCTTACCAACCTTTTAGAATTGACTACCCTTGTGGCTTTCGTAAAAAGTGTCAAACTGATGTTACTTACACTGACTTTGGTAAGGCTTTCGATACGGTTGATCATTCTATGCTTCTCAAACTTAACATCATGGGTTTTTCCCCGAAACTATTGGCTTGGTTAAAGTCGTATCTTATTGGCAGAACCCAAAAGGTGTCTTTTCGTTCCTCGATATCTAAAACTGTTCGAGTTACGTCAGGTGTCCCCCAAGGCAGTCTTCTGGCCCCACTGTTATTTACCTTGTTTATAAATGCTTTGCCTTTGGCATTGGCTCATGCACGCGTGCTCATGTTCGCGGATGACGTCAAGATTTGTTATTCCCATAATGATCCTTCTTTCCAACAGTACTTGCAATCAGATTTCGATGCACTCTGTGATTGGTGCTGTTTTTTGACTTTCAGTCGTTTGTCTCCGTACCTAGCTGATTAATCTATTCAGTCTGTTCTGTTAGATTGTGTACCATCATTTAAAGACTTAGGCGTTATGTTTGACCCAAAACTTTCTTTTAATGTTCATATATCTTCAATTGTCAATAGAGCATCCAGTCCTCTTGGCTTCATTAAACGTTGGGCCAAAGAATTTAATGATCCATATGTGACAAAGGTTTTATACACTTCGTTAGTTCGCCCTACTCTAGAATATTGCTCACCAGTGTGGAACCCTCAATATGATGTTCACCAGCGTAGTATTGAATCGGTACAGAAGCAATTCCTTAAGTTTGCGTTACGCGGTCTTAATTGGGACCCGAATCTTCGCCTACCTTCTTATTCTGACAGACTTCTTCTTATTAATCTTCCTTCACTTTACAACCGTAGGCTCGTAGTTGGCATTCTCTTTCTACATAAAGTAGTCAACGGCGAAGTCATTTCTACCAATTTACTAGATACGCTATATTGTTGTGTTTCCTCACGTCGGACCAGAAACTTTTTTCCTCTTCACCTTAGTAGATGTCTGACTAACTACTCTCTTCACGAACCTCCTCGTGTTCTTTGCCAATCTTTTAACAACCTCTCTCACCTTATTTCTCCTCATCTATCTGTCACTTCTCTTCGCGCTATACTTTTTAATTATCTACAGCGTAACCACTGAAAGTATTCTGGACTGGATATTGGATTGGCTGCAACTCATCCCTGACCACATTGGCTGTGAATCGGGGCATAGCTGGCACCGTGTTGCAAATAAAATACCTCCACCGGGTCGGGGATGTTTAGTTGTGCATAAAGCTAAGCTACCCTCGTGAATTAATTATTATCTGTATTTTAGCTTAAGCTTTTTCGTCGACTGCTGACTTAGTTGACGTAAATAAATAAATAAATAAATATCCATGCGCAAAGGTTTCTTTGATTTGACAACGAGTCCGACAGGCAAGAACCTAACGTCTACGTTATGGAAGCGCTTTCGGAATCAATTGCGCACCCTGCATCGCACACTTTATTCGTGACAAAAATGCAGATCGATTCTGTCAACAGTACCCTCATGTGGATGATTTTATATATAGTGGCGACAACTTCGTGCAAGTCGAAAACATCGCAACCCAAGTCACCGAAACAGAAAAGGTACTCGGCTTACATTGGATGCCGAACTCCGACGTATTCACATTCATCTGTAAGTTCGCCAGGCTGAAGCGCAAAGTTTTAGACAGCCACAAAACGCCAACCAAACGCGAGCTCTTTCAAGTACTTATGTTAATGTTTGTCCCACCCTGCTTCATCTTATGCTTTACGATAGAGCAAAAAATTCTACTACAAGAAGGCTGAAGAAGCGGCATTGCGGCAAATCCATGATGTCGACGCCAGCGACTTGGCATACGCAGCAGTCTGCTATCTCCGCATTCGGAAGGGGGAAAGAACCTACCTCAGCATCGTGGCCTCCAAGGCGAAAGTGGCACCGTTGATTCCACTATCTATACCAAGGATGGAACTGCAGGCCATAGTGATCGGAGCAAAGGTGAGTAACTGAATCCAACGCGATCCAAGACTGTCAATTTATTCGAATTGTTATTGGTCCGACTCAAAGATTGTTCTCAACGGGCTTCGTATGGATCCACGAAAGTTTCAGTAATTCGTCATGCACGGCGTGGGCTGGAATTCAAAAACGTTAACCAATGGAAATGGGTTCCAACTAACCTGATTCCTGCAGATCTTGCTATTAAAACAAACAACGCCAATAAATTTAAAATATGGCTTCACGGTCCAGACTATTTGCTGCAGGATCAACACGAGTGCACAAAGTGCGATGATCTGGGGCCACCAAGCAATGCTGAAGTCATGTATAGCATACTCTTCATCGACAATTCGCCGATGGAGCTTTTCCGACTGGCGCAGGCTGTATCGAGCTTCTTTATATTGAGAAGCTGAAGGCGAATCAAAATAATGCATCGCCATCTACAGAGGTTTCTTACGAGATGATTCAGCAGCCACGCACACTCCTACTGCAGCATGCGCAGTCGCGTGAATTCAATCCAGAAATTCGCAACTTAACGAGTTAACCAACGTTTAATGAAGCCTGCATGACGGCATACTCTATTGACAATTGAAGATATATGAACATTAAGAGAAAGTTTTGGGTCAAACTAAGTCTCTGAATGATGGTACACAATCTAACAGAACAGACTGAATAGAGTAATCAGCTAGGTACGGAGACAAACGACTGAAAGTCAAAAAACAGCAATAAGAGGCCTTAAGGTGTAATTTATTAACGTGGCACCAATCACAGAACGCATCGAGATCTGATTGCAAGTACTGTTGGAAAGAAGGATCATTATAGGAATAACAAATCTTGACGTCATCCGAAATCATGATCACGCGTGAATGAGCCAAGGCCTAAGGCAAATCATTTATAAACAAGGTAAATAACAGTGGGCCCAGATGACTGCCTTGGGGGACACCTGACGTAACTCGAACAGTTTTAGATATTGAGGAACGAAAAGACACCTTTTGGGTTCTGCCAATAAGATACGACTTTAACCAAGCCAATAGTTTCGGGGAAAAACGCATGATGTTAAGTTTCATGAGAAGCATAGAATGATCAAGCATATCGAAAGCCTTACTAAAATTAGTATAAATAACATCAGTTTGACACTTTTTACGGAAGCCATGGTGTACAAAGGTAGTCAATTCTAAAAGGTTGGTAAGCGACGAACGACCTTTATGAAGCCTTGCTGACAAGGAGAAATAGTGGATCTGGATAGGTGTTGAAGGAAAGACGTAATAATTTTCTCAAACAGCTTAGGTATTGACGAAAGTTTGACAATGCCAAAATATAATAAAAGACTCCTTCCAAATATCAGGAAAGCTACAAGTCTCTCTCGATATAAAGAATAACCGAGATAAAGGCTTAGATAGGGAAATCGAACACATTTTAAGGATGCAAGTAGGTATATTATCAGGTCCGGGTACGAAGGAAGACTTCATAGATGACGAGCTAGAGATAATACAATCTTCAGTAATACTAGGAAAAAACATACAATTTAAATGTGAAATTGAGAAGGTAGAATAAGTCGACTGAAAGAATTTAGCAAACAGATCTGCAATATCTGAATCATTATTAGCAGTCTGGTCATTAAGTCTGAAGGAGGAAGGTAGTAAATTAGAGCGTCTTTTGTAATTAAAAAAAAAATTGTAAAATCTTTTGGGGTTTTTATAAAATTCAACCTTACAGCGAATATATAATTATTGTAGCAATGAGTATTTAAAAGACAAAATTGAGATTTGGCTACACAATAATTGGCATAGTCAAGTACCAGTTTTTTTAAATCTTTTAAAATATCTCGATTTAATGTTACGGAGATTAGAGAGCCTACGTGTGAACCAGGCTGGCGCACTGGAGACGGTAAAGACATTCACATAAGGAACGCATTTATCAATTAGAGAATTAAGAGCAGAGTAGAAAAATTTACTGCACAATCTATATCACAGCACTCAAATAGAAATGACCAATCAAAAGATAAAATAAGGCTGTTAAGAAGATTGAAATTTGTTTTACGAAAACATCTACGACGAGAATTTGAGATGTTATTAAATGAATTATTAACGGAATTGTAAGAAATAGTAATTTCAATGGTAGGGTGAAAAGTATCCTCAGGCTTCATTAGGGGCTGTGTTTGTGATACAGCACTAACAGTGGGATCTGAGACAAAAACAAGATCGAGGATTCTTTTAGAAGAGTTAAGAAAAGAATTCAACTGATATAGCGGACATTCAAGTAGGCTATCAAAAAAAACATGTTGAGATGAAGGAATTAAGAAATATAGATTATCATCAACAAGCCAAGAAACATTAGGCAAGTTAAAATCAGCTAAAGCTATAAGAAAATCACGATCTTTAAGACGACTAAAAATAGTTCGCAAAGCATCAGCATGGTGCATGTAGATCATGATATCAGAAGCTGGAGGAATATATGAACAAGAGATATATAAGCTAAAGTTAGAACATGTAACTTCGACGCAAATAAACTCAACACTTAAGGGGAGATCAATCGACACAACACTTGAACACAGATTCGAGTTGACAGCAATGAGTACTCCACCGCCACGTCGATCAACACGATCAAGCCTATAAGAAATAAAGTTATTAGAAAGAATTTCATTATCCTAAACAGAGGAATTAAGCCAAGTTTCAGAGAAAGCTAATATGTCAGCCGAAAAGGTTTGAATATCACAGAATAATTTCGAGAGCTTGGTAAGAAGTCCTCTTACATTTTGATAATGAATGAAAAGACTAGACGTTATTAATTTTTTGAGGCAGAAGATACATTAGGAAGGTGGACAGGGAAAGGACGGGAGCGCTTATTGGGCGCAAACTCGTGTACAACTAGGCCCTCTGGCCAAAAGTTAGGGTCAACCATAGCTGAGAAATACTCAATTGGTACTATAATTTTAAAAGAGGAGATTTCACGAGGCCTAGAAAACTTAAACTTTTGAATTAAAACCTTAGCAGGGCATATATTACCAATGTAAGCTGCCACAGATGATTCAGAAGTATCTGGAGCAAGCCTAGAGATAAATAATTGTTTACGATGAGGCACTACAGTAAGTGGAGGCGGAGGAGCAAGTGATTGAAAGCCAGCATGATCCTGTAATTGATCAGTGTTCCCGTGAGGGATAGTGTTACCGCCGTCATTACAAATTTAAATGTTAACCGTCAACCTGAAAATGCTGGGGTTGGCAGCCCTAAAAATACTGGGGTTGGCAACCCTGAAAAAGACGAGCGGGGACAAACCGAGAATTGGGCGTCAGTTGTGATGGCTCGAGGGAAGCGAGCGACAAACTTTTTTAAAGCACATCACGTCGTCAAAGCGAAGATCGATTAACAAATAATTACTTCATACATCCTGTAAACAATGATAAAATATCGCTAAATAAACCGACCGCTATAAAAACTGTTACTTAAGTTTGTTTTAATACAAACCAAACCCCGTGCGCCACATTTCTTTAAAAAAGTTTATTGAGGTTAAAAAATTTCCGCGTGCCCGAATTTCACCATATGTTTAAAGTGCAAATACATAAAGACACACATACACATGTATATTAGAGCGTAACTACACATAAAGTGTTCAAAACCATGCATGTGTAAAAGAACTTTAAGTAGTACATGCACAAATTGCAGGGGATAAATTCAAGGCACAATATAATGGGAAATCAATAGACTAAAACAAATCCAAAGCATCATGAATAATGATCAAGACATTTGTAGTGCCTGTAACAAGAGTCGCCTAAACAGTAGTACCCAACATTGGGTTCAATGCGACAATTGCCAGAAATGGTACCACTTTCAATGTGCTGGAGTCAATAGCTCAATAGCAGAGGCTGAATGGATTTGCAACAGCTGTCAACAAGCGCTGGACAACGTGGCATCAACAAGCACTGGTCGTGACCCATCAACAGGAGCCAACAAAGCCACCGAACAACAATGCCCCGAATCCCTCGCGGCAAATACGCCCTATCTCGGTAAAGTAAATTTAGTCGAGCAAACTCAATCGCCAAGCTCAAATTACTTGATGTTGGCAATGCTGGAGGAAAGGCGGGAAGCCGAGAAAAGATACATCGAGCAAAAATACAACTTGCTTGCACAGCAGCAAGGAACGCAGGTAACGTGTTTCCAATTAAATGGACCTACTGCTTCTCAGCTAGCCGCAAGGCAAGTTTTTCCCGCAGATCTACCCATCTTTAACGGAAATCCAGAGGACTGGCCAATCTTTATTAGCATGTACGAGAACAGCTGCCGTATAGCGGGGTTTTCAAACGCTGAAAATATGCTAAGACTGCAGAAGAGCCTCAAAGGTAAAGCCTACGAACTAGTTCGTGATAAGCTACTGCTGCCAGTACTGGTTCCTGATGTCATCAATACGCTCAAAACATTCTTTGGACGCCCGGAGCCAATACTCGATCGGTTGACAAAATAAGAAAAATAAATGTGCACAAGGATAAATTAGAATCCATCGTTGATCTCGCAATGGCGGTGAGAAATGCATGTGCAACTATGGAAGCGTGCAATTTAACCTCACATTTAAATAACCCTATGCTTCTTAGAGAACTTATCGATAAACTACCCACCCAGCAAAAATTAAACTGGGATATGCATCCACGTACCGGATCCATCCCGGTTATAAAATCATTTAGCGATTGGTTGTACAAAATAGCTGAGGCCGCAGCCACTGTAATGCCTGGCCAGAGCATTAAGCCCAATAACGTCAACACACACTCGCAAGCACATCAACAACCACAGGATGGACAAAATAATCAAGAGAATGGGCGCCAACAAAACTGTAAGCCGAAGTTACAATGCGTGATGTGTGCTTCCACGGATCACCAGGTTGCTCTATGTCAAAGCTTCAAGCGACTGTCCGTTGTCAATAGACAACGAATAATAAACGAAGCCAAAGTATGCTACAGGTGCCTCAAAAGTCACCGCCGTAAATGTTTCTCTAATCGTGACTGCGGAATTGACAATTGCAACTCCAAACATCACCCGCTTCTTCACAAAGGCAGAACCGAAGTTGTTACTGCTCATCATAAAGACAACGTAGTGGAAGGACAATTTTTCCGCGTTGTACCCATCAAACTGTATGGAGCCAATGTAACCTTTAACACGTTCGCATTTTTGGATGAGGGCTCATCAGTCACTCTCATCGATGAAAGCATTTTGGACAAACTGACGGTCTCTTCAACGCCAGAGCCAATTTGCCTGCAATGGACCGGTGAAGAAACCAGAAATGAAGGGGACTCTGTTAAGACCCACCTACAAATCTCGGAAGCGGGAACTGACAAAAAACTATGGCTCTACAACGTCCACTCAGTAAAGAAATTAGGATTGCCAAAACAAACCATCAATGTTGAAGAATTATCCAAGCAATATCCTTATTTGCGTGGCTTGCCGCTAAAGTCGTACCAAAACGGTACACCACTAATTTTAATCGGCAGCAACAATTAGAATCTAGCAATACCCCGCAGAATACGCGAGGGCAGACGAAACGAACCCATTGCTTTAAAGTGCACATTAGGATGGTGCATCCAAGGATCAACAAACTCAAGCAAACACGTAACAATGCATCATTGTGAGTGCAATTGGAGTGAAATAGATAATGCCATAAAGGAAAGTTTTACAATGGAACCAATCGTATCTAGAGAATTGCAATCCAAAAACGACGAAAGAGCCAAAGGCATTCTCGAAGATACCTGCAAAAGGATCAATGATCGATACGAAGTCGGCCTACTCTGGAAAGACGACACAGTCGTTTTACCCGAAAGCTATAACGCAGCGCTGAAACGCCTCGAATGCCTACGGGCCAAAATTAAAAGAATGCCGGAACTGTTTGATAAAATTCAATCACAAATTGACAATCTATTAGAAAAAGGATACGCATTTGAGCTCAGACCAGAAGAGGTATCCGATCGAAAGGAACGCGTCTGGCATCTCCCAATATTTATTGCTTTAAATCCGAATAAGCCAAACAAAATACGACTAGTTTGGGATGCCGCCGCCAAAAGTCATGGAAAATCACTTAACGATTTTATGCTTACTGGGCCTGATTATCTAAATCCATTGACTTCTGTTCTAATGGCCTTCAGAGTAGACCGGATTGCCGTGTGCGCGGATATAGCCGAGATGTTTCATCAAATAAACATTCGGGAAAGCGACATGCAATAAAAAAGAGAACACTCCAAGGATCTTCGTTATGCGCGCGATGACATTCGGAATTAATTGCGCCCCTTGTATTGCCCACTATGTACGCGATAAAAATGCAGAGAATTTCCAAATCAAAAATCCACGAGCTTACGAATCCATTACAAAGGCCCACTACGTGGACGACCTCATCGACAGTTTCAAAGATGACCTCGAAGCCATAACAGTTACATCATCAGTTAGAGACATACATGCCGATGGTGGATTCCAAATAAGAAATTGGTGCTCAAACTCTGTATCTGTTCTCCAAAATCTAGGAGAACAGCAAATAAATCAACACCCCAAAGAATTAGGAAACCCTGAAAAGGTCCTCGGTATGTATTGGGACCCAAATAATGACGTTTTTAAGTTTATCTTCAGATTTTCGAGATTAAAACGAGACGTCCTAACCTATGAAATAGCGCCAACGAAACGTGAGGTCTTACAAGTACTGATGTCTATATTTGATCCCCTCGGTTTATTATCGTGCTACACCGTGGGCCTTAAAATGCTGCTTCAAAAGGTCTGGCGCACAGGAATAGGATGGGACGAAGATTTACCCGAACAACTCCTCGAACAGTGGCGACAATGGAAAGGTGTTCTACTACACGCAGGCAATTTAGAATTTCCACGTCACTACTCTGCTCTGCTGTTAAACGAAAGCCAGGTAGACCTTCACACCTTCGTAGATGCAAGCGAACATGCCTACGCCGCAGTAACCTATCTTTGCTTTAAACAAGGTCAAAACATCAGAACAGTGTTGGTAGCAGCCAAATGTAAAGTAGCTCCACTCAAACCTGTACCTATACCTCGAATGGAACTTTTGGCAGCCGTCATGGAAGTAGGCCTAACGATGCGTATACTGAGCACCCGAGCCCTAAGAATCGATTCCTGCACATATTGGTCCGATTCTAAAACGGTCCTTAACTGGTTAACCATGGACCCAAGGAGACTCCAGTCATTCGTCATGCATAGAGTGGGCGAGATAATCGACAAAACCAGCCAAAACCAATGGCGCTGGGTTAGCACAAATGAAAACGTTGCAGACTTAGCCACAAAATTTTTAAAAGTACCAGACGCATCTCGTTGGATTAAAGGACCCGATTTTCTAGGACTGTCTGATGACAAGTGGCCAGATCAAAGAGAAATATCTGAGAATGTCCCACAGGAAATCGAATTGCGTAAGAATGTATTCATCATAGTAAAGCTTAACCATTTCGATTTTGCAGTAGAATACTTTTCTGACTGGAAGCGCCTATATCGAGCAGTGGCCAACGTTATGCTGTACGTCCAAAGGTTGCGTGATAAGTGTTCGGGAAAGCCTCTACAATAAACTCTAAGCCCCGAAAACATACATGCTGCAAAAACTCTTTTATCCAGGCAGGCCCAATCAGCGACGTACTCAAATGAAGCAATGGTCTGAAAGACAAATCAGTAGTGGACAAGTCAAGCTCATTAATTGCTTTAAGTGTTTACCTGGACTCAGAAGGCATCATTCGCGTGAAGGGCAAGTCAGAGAGCATAACTTCTGACGGTGCAGCCATCGTAATCCCAAGACACAGCACAATTTTTTTTTTAATCATAAAGTATTATCACGAAAAGTCTCACCATATATTTCACGAGTGTACCATTAACCCTTTTAGAAGCGTATATTATATACCACGCCTAAGAGTCCTATATAAAATCGTCCGAAATGCATGCCAACACTGCAAAATATCCACAGCGAAGCCTCAAGTGCCACAAATAGCACCTATACCGATCGCCAGACTAGTTTGTTTTGAACGACCATTCACATACACGGGAGTCGACTATTTCGGCCCCATATTAGTCAACGTTGGAAGACACAAAGAAAAGCGCTGGGGAGTCCTCTTTACGTGCCTAACACTAAGGGCAGTTCATCTAGAGGTCGCCTACAAACTCGATGTGAGCTCATGTATAATGTGTCTAAAAAACTTTATGCACACCGAGAGAAATCTTCTCCGACAACGGAACCAATTTCAAAGCTACGGAAAAACTAGTGAAGAGGAACTTATGAAGATTGACTTCGATCAAATCGCCGTTCACTATGAAGCTATAAAATGGCGTTTTAACCCACCAGCCGCACCCCACATGGGAGGAGCGTGGGAGCGTTTGGTCCGATCTGTGAAATTTGTCCTAAAGGCCATTTGCCCCTCTTGCAAATTTAATGACGAAACTCTTCGAAGTGCCCTAATGGAAGCCGAATTTATAATTAACTCCAGGCCTCTAACGTTTGTTTCTTTAGATACAGGTGACGATGAAGCGCTTACACCCAACCACTTGCTTCTGGGATCAAAGGCTGGCTACAAACCAGTATCAGGAAATGTGGTCGGCCTAAGGTTACGATGGCATCAAACGCAATCGTTTGCTGATCGCTTCTGGAAAAGATGGGTGAAGGAGTACACACCAACATTAACTCGGCGCAGCAAATGGTTTACTAAGCGTCCGCTAGTCGATATCGGAGATGTAGTTATTGTCGTGGACGATAATCTGCCGAGGAACCTGTGGCCAAAAGGCCGCATTATCGATGTCATAACCGCTAAAGATGGCCAAGTTCGCAGAGCCACCATATGGACACCAAACGGAACCATGGTACGCCCCGTTTCCAAGATTGCGGTTCTAGACGTCGGATTAAAGGAGAGTGAACATCCTGAGGTCGTTCACGGGGGGGGGACTGTTACCGCCGTCATTACAAATTTAAATGTTAACCGTCAACCTGAAAATGCTGGGGTTGGCAGCCCTGAAAATACTGGGGTTGGCAACCCTGAAAAAGACGAGCGGGGACAAACCGAGAATTGGGCGTCAGTTGTGATGGCTCGAAGGAAGCGAGCGACAAAGTTTTTTAAAGCACATCACGTCGTCAAAGCGAAGATCGAATAACCAATAATTACTTCATACATCCTGTAAACAATGATAAAATATCGCTAAATAAACCGACCGCTATAAAAACTGTTACTTAAGTTTGTTTTAATACAAACCAAACCCCGTGCGCCACAGATAGATTGAGGTACACCAGGGCTTGTAGTGGGTACTTCAATCTGAAAAGAAGAGCATAAAGAGGGACAAGAAGATGGTGTAGGCGAAAGTAAAATGGGAGAAGATGTAATAGAGAGAGCGGGCGACTGCTTATGAGGCAACTCAATGGTACATTTCTTGGGCAATTCCTTCGAAGGTGGACCAAACTTGAATTGCCGCAATAAATGTATACTAGAGTCACACTCATTAGACAGCTGTTTGGCCATTTTATTTAGAGAAAGAAACTTTAAACGAAGATCCCTGTACATTCGGCTAAAATCAAGCTGCTGGCTGGCACAAGATGGGCAAGTCCAGCGCATTAAGCCAAGCTCAGGCTTAGACACAGACAAACCAGAAAATTTGTCGTAATCACGGCCGTTGAGGCCAGCACATTTTAAGTGAATAAGATTATCGCAAATCCAATACGATATTGCTCTATACTGATCGTCAAAACGCTCAGAATGCTTGCAAGTAGGTAGGCAACAAGCCATTCAAAACTCAAAAGAAACACAAGGCAAAAAAAAAAAAAAAAAAAAAAAAATATATAGAAAAATTTAAATCAACAGCACAAAGATAATTATCGCAAAAAAAATCAATAATTACAAATAAAACAAAGAGACAACTAGAGTACACAGCACAAGAGAGAGTGCAAGAACAGTTATAAGACGAGCTTTGAATAGGGAATTCTGAAGAAAAAGAAAATAACCCAGTCTTCATTCGTTGAATTCAAAATATGAGCTGATTTTATTTAAAAACTCTTAAACTCTAAGAAGCGACAATTCTTAATTCTTAAAAATGCTAATTCTAATGCCCCACGTTTTCGGGGGTTGAAAATTGTTTATATTTCATGCTGATCGCTGGTTACTTGATATCGCGCCGCTGTTATAATCTTAAGTGTTTTCCACAGAATGTGGATGTATGTTTTGTTTGCTAATAAGCAATAATTTTCATATGAATTTTATGACTTACTTTTGCTTATGTTTCGTTTTTGTATATTTCTTTGGTCAATCTGATTTGGTGAAGCCGTTTCAGCTGACCACGATGTTTAATCTTAAACAAGCTTTGAGAGGCGTTTTTACAAAAGTGATTACGCGGGAGAGAAGCTGAGCACAAGCACAAAGCAGAGAGAACAACAAAACCACTAGCACTGATGGTATGATGGGGGCGATGAGGGGAGCAACTGCAGAAGCGGTGACGAGAGAGAACAATAAAAAAAAATAAAAACAATTTAAATGCACCAAACACTAATCACGAAAAAGAAAAAAAACTGTTTAATTTGGCGAATTATGCAAATAAAACACAAGGGTTTCAAGCAAACGACACCAGCGAAAGCGAAAACAAACTAGGCACAATTAAAAATTGAGAGAAAACAATATATATTAATAAAAACTCAGGAGCTAAGCAAAAACACGACCGTCACGTCAGAGAGCAGAAGCTTTCTGCTGGTCTCACTCGGATCTAGTGGAACATCTCGGCGATATCGCCCCTCGTCCCACTCGGAATGAGAGTAAGAGGTCAAGCAGGACGCTTAGGAGATCTGGACCACTCAAGATGAAGTCATTCAGGGTCTTGCCGCCGGATTGGGCGGCTGCATCCCATACGAGCAGGACCTTCTCTGGTTTATTTATATTTTTAGTTATGACACACATGAACCAGACTCTCTGGGTCGTTGGATGTGCTTGCCCTCTTGGATCAATAGGTGATGTTTGCTTTATCTTTTATTGTGGGTAGTTGCCGCGTTTTTTCCAGTAAGTTGTGCAAAATGTGTTCTGGCCGATCGAAACACATAGGAAATGTTTGTATGATCTTGGGGACCATGGTTGCCAAAACGAGTTTCGATTGAACTTAGATTAGGCTAGCTCACAGCCGAATAAGATTTTCCGCATTCGTATACCCAGCGTGTGACCATCGCTTTTTGTGTGGCACAAGTAAAAATACGAACAGCTGTCCTAGCTGTGTCCGGGAATATTTTTGGCGGGAATAGTCTAAAGTCCCGATCCGGTTCTGGCAGCTTTCCCGTTGGTTTTGCTGGTTTTGTAGATATGTTTCGACAAACTCAGGGTTTCCGGCTGTAGGTCATTATTAGATACGTAGTTTGCGGTACACTATAATTCGTGATTGGTAAGGCATTTGGTCTTGCCGTAGAGTGAGGGGCATGATTATATGACTTACAGACATCAGTTCATATCCGTTTCTAGTAGTTTTTCAATAAGCTTTTCGTCAGTAGAAGCGAGGCCAAGATTTACAAGCATGGATTTAATTTCTGCGCAGGGTAGTTTGTCCAGTTCAGAGAGCACTGCCTTATAGGACTTGCATGTCTTGTCTCATAGGAAAAGAATTCACATTTTAGTTCCTTTAGTTTATTGCATGTAAGATTAAAGCCAGTTTCCAATTTAAGGTTTATTTTATGTTAAATTGAGATTGTTTTTATAAAATTATCAGTGATTAAATTATTAGCAAGAAGATCGTGAACAAACTTTGATGTTTGTTTGATGACAGATATTGGTGGTAATAATTTCGTCATCTATAATCTGTAGTGGACGAATTAAACAAATTATTTTATTATAATTGTTTGTTGAATAATTTTTCAAAGAACTGCTTCTAGTGCGAAATATTTTACAGTGGGCTGGTGCACTAGCACCGCTAGACGAGAATCTACGACATTTTATTGTTGTTTTTTGGTCTATGCTAAGCAAGAACACTGATCGTGCGCGCTATTTTTAGCTCTAAAAACCGTACGTTTCATGAAGAGGGAGAATAGATGATAATCGATTGATGTCGACCGCACACGTTGAGTGTAAGCATTAGACTGAGTGTAGTAAATATAGCAACCACAATAGTAGCCAAAGGAAAATCAGAAAAGCCAGGCAGAATAGGTAACCACATTTTTGTGCCAGCTGAGAGAATGGGTCTTCTTTATTGGCTAATTTCAGGAATTAATTAAAAAAATGGATCTTCCTGCTCCTAAATTCAACAAAAGAAAATTAGTGTTAAGGCGATAAAGGGGGTTATAAAAGCAAGGAGCATTATAGCTGATCTTTTTTCAGGTTCAGCTGGCAATTATACTTATTGGCAATTGTTAACCAAACCGTATGAGAACAATTGGAGGGTATGTTCGATCAATTAAGTCGGATCGTTGATGTACTGATGATCAACAACGAATCTGCAAAAAGTGTAAAGGGAGTGATTGACATATTCACATATATTATAACGAGTCAGTTTACTTCATTAAAATGAAGCCTTCCAATTTGCAAAGTTGCTGAGCATAAAGCACATCAGACTATAGGTTTATACCTATGGAAAGGTTTGAAACGCCAAAAAAGTACGGCTTTGCAAAAGATGCTTGAAACATTCAAGCAATAAAGGATGCACTAATGAAATGGTCTGTTCATTGTGCAATAAAAAATATGAATAGGGATTTCCGAAGAGAAAGAAAAAATCCGAGTCTTCATTCGTTAGATTCAAAATATGAACTGGTTTTATTTACAAAAGCACGGTGTTTCTATAGGATAATCTTAGGCTATATGAGGTAACAATTGTTTTTAAAAAAACTTATTCTAATGCCCCACGTTTTCGGGGGTTGAAAATTATTTATATTTCATGCTCAGCGCTGGTTACTTGATATCGGGCTGGTGTTATCATCTTTTTCCACAGAGTGTGGATGCATGTTTTGTTTGGTATTAGGCAATAATTGTCTATGGATCCTTGTGTACAAATTCAAAACAAAAATTGGAGGATATAAAACTATAACAGAAGAAAAATCGTCCTCCGATTAGCCTTTATCTGCCTCTGCCAATAAGGTTCCTTCCGGCTTGTCTGCACCTGCTGGCAAGTCAAAAATCTAATTTCGTCCCTAACTCTGGCCTATCAGAATATACGGGGACTAAAGTCTAAACTCTCTAGACTCTATGTATATAGTTTAGCTTTTGACTTTCAAATTCTTGTCTTTACTGAAACATGGCTGAACCCTGGTATTGTCGATGCTTCAATATATTTAATTGTTGTAACAGCGCTCTCGTCTGAAATTGTGCAGTCTTCCAATCAAGAGATTGAATTTTTTCGTGTTAAAACTTATTTAAATTGTTTTTCTGTCTATTTACATATTCGTATATTCCACCACAGTCCGACTTGGCAGTATACATTCTCCATTTGTTTTCTCATAATGCTCTCGTCGTTTAGGAAGGTGAGTTAAACACGTCTGTTCACTTCAATTGTCACTCACAGAATGTCTTTTTATTTTATTTATCTTGTTATTGAAGATTATGTCTCTTTTTAGTGGGGAGAGCTTATCTTTATCTTAAGATCTTTGAATTACACAATGGGTCTTATTGGTGTGTATCTTTAGGGATACTTATACTAAGCTTAATTATTACTACAATTCGGCCTTCCTGACCCTGAATATCCCCTAATACTCGAATATAGACCTTTAAATTTTACATACACCTTGTTGTGAGTTAAAGTTTCTGACTACTACATAATCTCCCACCTTAAAGAACGTTGGTTTCTGTCATTGGAAGTCTACATATTGCTTATTATACTATTGTGCTTATTGTTGCCTGATCACTGCGAACTCATCGAACTTTTTTGAGCAACTGCCTTTATCTGATATTATATTCTGGGGTGTACTACATATATACTCTGAAGTATTTTTTCAGTGCTTCGATCGCTTCTATTGATTTCGTCATATTGGTAGGAAATAACCGCACAAATTTGGTGCATGTATCTATTACGACTAATATATGTTTAATTTTGCTATCTTTACTATATATCGGTCCATAGTGATCTATATGTAAATATTAAAATGGGTTACATCTTTTAGGTATGGAGTGAAGAAATCCTTCTGTTTGGCCTGATTTATGTAGGATAGAGGTATGGTAGAAATGACTTCGAGTGTGAATCGGTATCGATAGATAGAATCGATAAGAAACGATATGTTATGCATGAGGAGTAGAGAGTCAACAAGGCAGTCGAGAAGAGTCAGCCCGAAGAGCACAGTCAGTGGAATAGAGTGTGCCGATAAAGTTGTGTCTCGAAGTGTAAGCAGTGCATTCGGAGTGAATATTGTGAAGTAATTAATAATTTTATCAATAAGCTAATAAACTAACAAAATACAATAAAGCTGATAAAATTAAAACCCAGTGTGTGCAAATCGAACCTCTTCATATCGGGGACTTGGTAAGGAAATTTCGTCCAGGAAAAACTTGAAATTGCACAACTTGGGGGCTCGTCCGAAAACGTTAGACGGTAGGACTATCCATCAATCATCAAATTGTTGCAGTCTGAGATTCGTTACTATGCATCAGTCATCAAATTGTTGTACGAAAAAAAAAAGTTAAGTCCATGGGAAAAATTGTTAAATTCAACAAATTTTTGGAATAAGTCGCATACAAGTAAGAGTGAGACAGCAACAGATATTCTTGAAAAACAAAAAAAAAGCACACCTAGCATCCACTAAAAATTTTTGGCACCATGTCGTAAGAAAAAAAAAAAAAGAAGCGAAATCCACAAGAGCGACAGAGACGGCAACACGGCAACGAACCAGAGAGAAAACGACATGATCGTGCGAATCTGAACGAGGCAGCAACAAGACGAAGAGAGTAGTGAGTGAGTGTGCGAAGACAAAGACCTAAGAGAGTAGGCAACGAGGCACTGAGTGTGCAAATGACGAGGCACAAAAGAGTGTGCAAATACGAGGCACTGAGTGGGCGAACAAGACGAAAGAGCAACATTCACACTGACGGCGGCATCATCCCCAGAAGTGAGCGAATTAAGATTGAGTCTGTTCTGGTTGAGTGTTAAATCAAGACTGCTTTATTGAATAAAATCATATTCTGGTTTGGCTTACATCTAAGTGTTTATAATGTTTTCTTCTGGTCACTTTTCTTGTGACACTCTATGTTTAGGGAAACTGTCACTTATCTTGTGACACTCTATGTTTAGGGGAAACTGTCACTTATCTTGTGACACTCTATGTTTACTGGAATGGAATTGTTTATGTTTACATTAATGTGGAGTGTAGACCTCTAGGGTCGGCTGTTATGGGAAGTGTTGCTAATGGCATAACTCCTCCCCTCTGAGAGTATGAATTCTCCTGAATTCTGTTTACATTAATGTTTATATTTTTCTTTTTACAGTATATATGTATATAAATGGATAAACATATAATAATAATAATAAAAAGTGTTAAAAATATGCCATTTGTCATTTTCTTTTCGTATTTAAGTTCTGTGATTTCTTTTAAATTGTCAAAATTATCTATTGTTACATGATCAAAGTTAATTGTGTTCTTATAGGTTTGATTCAATAGTTCTGTTAAATAAAAAAATTTTTCGTGAAATTCTGTTTTTTCGTTAAAAAATATTTCAACTTTGCAGCTTTGCAACTTTGATATATTTTTGTATTCTTGGCATTTTTGATTATAATTGTATCATCGTCAATTTCTTCGATACTCGTTATATTGTTGAATATAAATTTGCAATTATTATTAATGGTACAACTTTTACTTAATTTTAATTCTTTTAAAATTTTGTTGGGTTCATATGTAAATGTTTTATTATTTATTTCTACAATTAACTGATTTTCTTGGTCTATTTGTATATAATCAATATTTGGTATAGGAATAATTGACTTAACATCTATGGTTATAAATGATTTTGGGATTTTAATTGCGATTATGATGCAATTATTCTTATATTTTAAAATGCCCATACGGATTAGCTTTAATTTATAAAAATCAATGTCAAATTTATTTATTTCCTCTTCTGATAAAATTTCTGGTACGATTATATTAATTTTTGCTGATGCTATGTTTTCCTGAATATAATTTATTTTGAATTCTATATTTTTTAATTTCCCCATTTGGTCATTATGAAGTATTTTCATTTCTATTTCTTGATTTTGATTGTCCATGCTTGTAAGTATGTCCTTGATTATTGTTCTGTCTTGTTTAATTGTTTCTGCTAAGTTGTGTATTGTTTTATTAAAATGTGTATTTATAACAATTTGTTGGTTCATGTCTTGTATAATATTATGGTTGTTTTGGTCAATATTGTTAAGGTGGTCTAAAATATCTGTTCTATCTTCATCGTCCATAATTCCAAAAAGCCATTTGTATGTTGTTCCTACAATATTTAACATTCCTCTTTTTATTCTGTTGTTTGGGGTTATGGATTTTATTTTAGCTCTAATTAGATTTATTTCGGCTAATAGCTCCTTTTTTCCTGTGATGTTAATATTTTTAATGTTTGTCTCCATTTGATTTATTATATTATTTAAAGGGTCGATATTAATAATGTGTAGTATAATTACTGTTTCATTAACTATTTCCGTGGAATAAGTTTGTATAGGTGCATATCCTGCATTTGATTGAATTGGTTCAATTTGTAATCTGCCTTGAACACACATTATAACGTAAAAAATTATGAAAATCTGAGGATAAGAGAAAACAAATTTTTGTTTCAAGGATGTCAATCTGTATTTTGTTGGAAATTAATTTTTTCCTGCTTTGACGGTGTTTTTATATTACATGGATGAATATTATTCAATGTTGTAATTCTAAAATAAGGTTCATCCTTATGCCTAACTCGTTTATAGTTTTTAATTGGTCCTTCCTGTCTTTCCTCCTCATAATCTTCTCTTGTATTATTTTTTTTGCTTAAAATTTTTTTCTTTGTGCTTGGTAATAGTGTTTTTTAGTTTTTCCTCATCTTCTATGTTTTTTGCATAATTTGGTGTACATTTTATTGTAGAGTGATAACGGTTATTATAAGCTGTTATTGCTTATTGCATTTTGGATGAAATTGATAAATCATCATCTATTCCTGCTATTATTTCAATGAGATTAGAATGTAGTCTTTCTATGTCTGCTTTTCCTGTATGTGAATTTGGCTTTGTATAATGGATTTCTATTTGTTCTTGGTTTAAGTATTGTTTTATCTGTTCTGATCGAAATTCATTACCCATTATTATTTTATGTGGCTTATTGAATTTGGCAAAGTGTTCAATCATAATTTCCATTTTAGTTTTCCAGTTTCTATCTGTTATATTATAAGCGACTGCGAATTTTGTGAGCTTGTCTATGATTGTAACAAACGATTTGTGTTTTATATGAAATATGTCTAAATGTATAATTTGATTTTTAACATCCGGTGTTTCTGTGAATTGAAACTTAGGTTTGATTGGTTTTCTGTCATATTTAATTTCCTTACATTTTTTACAATTTGAAATTATCAACTGAATATGGTCTCTTAGCTATGGAAAATATATTTTGTTCTTTAACGAATTAAGAGCTTCATTTATTCCGCTATGTAATGAATCTTTGGTGTGGTAAATAGCTATTTGTTTGTGTAACTATTCCTCGCTTGAAATTTCCTGAGCTCTCTTAGTACATTTAAAAAATTTTATATTATTACAGTGTGAAAAAATGTTCATTAAGATACATTGTATCTTATAATATTCTGAGTCTGGAACTTCTGAAAAAATTCCTACTGTTCCTTTATTTATATTATTTTGCATTTTGATTTCGATTTCAATTTCTGTTTCTGCTGGGCTTACTTCTATTATTTTTCTACCATGCTGAATATTAATATTGTCCGTTGTTGTATAAGTTACTATTATCTGAGTTTTATATTTGTTTACAATATCGTCTTTTATATAGAAATTTGTAAATCCTCCTTCCTCTGCTGAATGCTGTGTATCTGATAGTTCAAAGTTTGACTCATTTGTTTTATCCTTGTTTATTAGTTCAGCTGTTTCCTGTCTACTTAAAAAACCTGCTACTTTATTGTCTTTTCCTTTCAAATATATTATGTCATAATCGAATTCTTGTAATTTTAAAATCCATCTTTGGTGTCTTGCTGTCATTTCTTTCCCTTTGTATTTTGAGTTTAGATATTTTATCGGAGCATGATCTGTTATAATTTGGAATTTATTACCTATCAAATAGTGTTTAAAATAGTTTACTGCATGTATAATGGATAAAAATTCTTTATCAATTGTACTGTAGTTTTTTTCGTGTTTATTTAGAGTTCTTGAAACGAATGCAACTGGTTGCCCTTGTTGCGACAATACTGCACCTATTGCGAAGTCACTGGCATCTGTTGTAATGGTAAATGGTTTATCAAACTCTGCATATTTTAAGATTGGATGTGAGCTTATAAGTGTTTTAAGGTTTTCAAAGGCATCTATAAACTGTGGGTCATTTGTATTAATTTGTGTGCCTTTTTGTAAATATCTGATCATTGGGTAAGCTATTTTGGAATAGTCCTTAAGAAATCTTCTGTAAAATCCTGTCATACCGAGAAATCCTTTCAATTGCTTTTCTGTTTTAGGTAGCTGCATTGCTTTTATTGCTTCTATTTTATGTGGATTGGGTTTAATCCCTTGCTTTGTGAGAATGTGTCCTAAATATTCAGTATATTGTTTCATGAAGGAACATTTGTCTGGTTGAATTTTTAAGTTATGATTTATAAGTATTTTGAAAATGTTTTCTAGAGCAATCTTATGTTCCTCAAGTGTTGTTGAAAATATCAAAATATCGTCCATGTATACAACACAACTTTTGTTTATATAATCCCTCAGTATTTCATTCATTAAACGTTGAAATGTGGCTGGGGCATTTTTTAACCCAAAAGGCATTCTAACATATTCATATAAACCCATTGGTGAAATGAATGCTGTTTTCTCTATATCTTCATCTGCCATTAAAATTTGGTGATAGCCTTTTGCTAAATCTAATGTAGTAAAATATTGGGCTTTACCGAGTTTGTCTAATACAGCGTCCATGATAGGTATTGGGTACTTATCTGGAACGGTTACTTGGTTTAAACGCCTATAGTCTACACAAATACGATACTTTTGAATTCCAGAGCTATCTCTTTTTTTAGGTATGACACATATTGGAGAGCTATATTTGCTTTTGCTTTTTCTTATAATTCCATTGTTTTCCATATAAATTATTTGTTTCTTTATTTCTTCTTCATATTTTGGGGAGACCCGATAGAGTTTTGAATTAAGGTTGGTTTTATTGAAGGTTGGTCTGTAGTAGTTTTTATGCTATGAACTATAGCGTTAGTATTGGTTAAGTGATCCCCTTCTTTGAAACATAACTTTTCGTACTTTTTTGAAAGATTTCTTATTATTTGTTCTTCCTCAGTATTGAGTTCTTTTAACTTAAGATCATCAATTTCACTTACTTCCATTACGCAAACATCTTCTGATTGTTTGGAAAGGAATGGAATTTCGACCCCATTGTTAAGTTTAATAATTTTGTTTTGAAAATCAATATTTGCAAAATTCCTTTGAATGAAGTCCATGCCCAATAGAAAATCATATGATTTTTCCAGGGGCATAGCCACCCATTTTGTTCTTGCATAATTTATATATTTAAACTCCCTTGGCACTTTTGTTTTCACTAAGTAACTGTCACTTTCTATTTTTCCCTTTATTGTATGTATGGTTATTGAATATTTTTCAATTATTTTGTATTTGGAATTATGTACATTAGTTGTGTTTAAAATGCTTATGGTTGATCCTGTATCTACTAAAATAATATAAGTATCTTCCTCTATTGTTCCTTTTATAAAAATTTTTTTTTTCATCCAAGGCTAGTTGGTAAAAAACTCTTGATTATATGTGCTGTTTACTACTTCCTCATTTATATTATCTACACTCATTGCTTCTGCTGGTGGTTGCTGATAATTTTGTGGTTGCTGATAATTTTGATTTTGTCTTACGTTCTGACTCTGTTGTCTATTCGGATTTTGATACTGTCTCGTATTTTGACTCTGTTGTCTATTGGGATTTTGAGACTGTTTTACATTTTGACTCTGTTCAGTATTTTGGTTTGTATTTTTATTAGTTGTCTGTTTGTTATATGTACTATGGTCATTGTCATTTTTGGTTAATAATAGTTTTTTATTTAAATTTCCATAATTCAGACCAATATAATTTGCAAGTTCAATTCTTATATCTGTTAATGTTGTTTTATTCATTAAGGCAATGGCCATTGGACCACAAGATAATTCTTTTACTCTTTGAATTAAGAGACCACTTAATATGTCAACTAATCTGCTATTGTTTGCAAAGACCGAAAAATCAGTAATTTCCTCAACAATTGCTCTTACTTTAAAATCAAGATCTCGAACAGAAGTTACCCTTAAGTTATTAATTTTTCTGGTTAGACACATTTGGTCCGTTCTTGGGCGATAATGATGTCGAAGACCAGTTTTGCAATCAGCCCAAGATGTAGGGGGTTAATATTAAGCATAGTTCTAGCCTGACTTTGAATTTTGGTGTTGAATATAACAGTGAAGACCTGGTCGTTATCATCATACTCCTCCATGATTTGGATGACTGCCGAAATGAAACCATGTAACGTTCCCTCCTGTCCAGTGAACACCGGCAAGTACATTGTTTCCTTCTCGATGCTGTTTCTCTCCCTTGTTGTTGGATTAGAATGCATCTCTTGATTGGATATTATTATTGATGTTAGCATTTGAATGCATTGTTGTACTTCGTTAACTTGTGCCATTTTAATGGTGTATGTTTTATTGTTTCGTTAACTTTTTTTTTTTTTTTTTTTTAAAGATTCCACAATAATTCTGTTTTTTTGCACAAAGTGTTTTTACAATATTATATTGTTTCGTTATTTGTCACAATATATATATTTTATTATTTGTCACAAAATGTTTTTATAATATTATATTGTTTCGTTGACTTAGATTTTCTCCAAAGTTTCCACAATATATATATTTTATTTTGTCACTAAATGTTTTGTTTTCCACAGTATTATATTGTTTCGTTATCTTTGATTGCGTTCAAAGATTCCACAATATTTTAGCTGTGAACTCAAGTACCGACTGCGCCAATTAAGATTGAGTCTGTTCTGGTTGAGTGTTAAATCAAGACTGCTTTATTGAATAAAATCATATTCTGGTTTGGCTTACATCTAAGTGTTTATAATGTTTTCTTCTGGTCACTTTTCTTGTGACACTCTATGTTTAGGGAAACTGTCACTTATCTTGTGACACTCTATGTTTAGGGAAACTGTCACTTATCTTGTGACACTCTATGTTTACTGGAATGGTATTGTTTATGTTTACATTAATGTGGAGTGTAGACCTCTTGGGTCGGCTGTTATGGGAAGTGTTGCTAATGGCATAACTCGCGTGACATGACGAGAAGAGCAGCAAAACGAGATAGCAGCAAGACAAAGACCTAAGAGAGGAGGCAACGAAGCACAGAGAGTGCAAAACCGAGACAAGAAGCACACACACAGACGACGGCATCAACCATCGCAAGTGGGAGAAGTAAAACGTAGAGTGCGTTATTGAGGCCGACAATACACAAAGAGTATCCAGAGAGCAGCATTCACACAAACGTCGACAAAGAGTATCCAGAGAGCAGCATTCACACAAACGACAAAGAGTTTCCGGAGAGCAACACTCACACCGACGGCGGCATCAACCCCAAAAGTGTGTGTGACGTGACGATCGAGTACAGAGCCGTACGCTGTGATTTTAGCTTACGAAAGGGACGGCAACAGAGTCGATTTACAAGACCAAGTTTTAACTGAGCAAGAAAGGGCCATAACCGAAGAGTAAAATATTTGTATAACATTATAGATTGATATCAATTAACTTAACCCACTAACGTTAGCTTAAGACACATATTCAAAATTTGTTATATAATTTGTTTGAATTTGGCAGAGTTACAAGGAAGACTAATATATTTTTTCGAGTTGAAGAAGGATCCTTCTACGAGGACTCACTAAAGCGAAGCTTACAAGTAGTAAACAATCAACAAGAGGTACAGAGCACAATGGCGTTTACACCACGAGATATCCAAGATTCGTTAACTGTATTCGATGGCATCCAGCAGCAAGATGTCGACAATTGGCTTGCAGATTTTGAGAACTGTGCAGAGACAGTCAAATGGATCGATTTACAGAAATTCATTTATAGTAGACAATTGTTAAAAGGGGCTGCGAAGTTGTTTGTCATTAGCGAAGGTGGTCTTACCGATTGGATTAGTCTAAAGTCAGCTTTAGAGAGAGAATTTTCAGATAAGTTATCCCCAAAACAAGTACATAAGCTACTCGAGAATAGAAAGAAAAAACAGAGTGAGAGTTTGATCAAATATTTTTATGATATGAAGAGTTTGGCGAAAAAGAGCACATTAGATGAAGAAAGTGTTATAGAGTATATAATAGAGGGTATACGAGATTCGAAGCCAAACAAGACTGTGTTGTATCAAGCCAAGAAAGAATATGAGAAAATCTCTACTGAGAAAGAGTCAAAGTGGTCTAAAGTTTTCAAATTTGAGAAGAAGCAAGAGGATATTGCCATAAATGCGTCAAGATGGTACAAGTCCGGAGGAAGAAATCACATAGCGAAAAACTGTAAAGAGAGCGAGTTGAAGTGTTTTTAATGTAACCAGCCAGGTCATAAGGCGAATCAGTGCAGCATGCAGGGAAAAACGTCCAAAAAAGATAGTATAAAGTGCAGCAACTTACTCAGAAATTATATAATCGTGTCTTCAAAGATGTTCGTTTTGGCAATGAGGTTATATCAGCGTTTTTCGATTCAGGTAATGATGTCTCGACTATAAGTGAGAGCGCGTACAAACGAGTTTACCCAGTTCCCTTGAGTTCGGATGTGAAAGGGTTATTGGGAATAGGAAGTAAGAAAATCTACACCAAAGGATCTTTTGAGTTGGATACGGCTTTCGATGGTGTTCCTATTAACATGTGTTTCCATGTTGTGAGAGATAGAGATACATTATATGATGGTGTAATCGGAAATGACGTATTTGAGGTCGTAAATGCTACAATGGGAAAACAAGGATTAGTGTTTTACGGGAATGATCAATCGATCAATCCACAAGTACGAGTACAATCCCAGTACGAGATGTAAGTCCCATAGAAGAGTTGCAAAACACGTTTGGGCAGATATTGACTACGAGAGTCGAAAACTTTTCGTCAGAATTAGAGCTTTCCCATTTGAGCATTGAGTTGAAGTCTAAAGTCCTAGAGATCATTTCAAATTATAGTCGGATCAAACCAGCTAACTGTCAAGTGGAAATGAAGATTATACTTACTGATGAAATACCGGTATATCAGAAACCAAGACGCTTATCGTACGAAGATCAGAAAAGAGTCGATCAACAGGTCAAAGAGTGGTTAGAAGAAGGAATAATTCGCCACAGTGTATCTGAGTATTCTTCTCCAATTGTATTAGTACCGAAGAAAGATGGGGAAAAGAGATTATGTTGCGATTATAGATGGGTAAATCAAAAAATCATAAGAGATAATTTTCCCACTGCAGTGACCGATGATGTATTACATAGGTAACAAGAAGGAAGAGTCTTTACAACTCTTGATTTGTGTAATGGCTATTTTAAAATGGGCGTAGAAGAGCTAGTTTCTTTTGAACAGTTAAAAGCAGGATTGAGTAATCTACCGGTTTTGCGTCTTTTTAATCCTAGAAGTGTGGCAGAAGTTCATTGTGACGCGAGTATGTATGGGTACGGCGCGATTTTACTTCAAAAAGATTCAGAGGATCAACAGTACCATCCGGTTTAGTACATGAGCAGACGAACTACCCCGGCTGACGAAAAATATCACTCGTACGAGTTAGAGGTGCTGGCTATAATTCAAGCAATAAAGAAGTGGAGAATATACGTGATGGGCATAAAGATAAAGATAGTAACCGATTGTAATGCTTTTGCGATGACGATAAAGAAACGTGATGTTCCGGTAAGGGTGGCCCGATGGGCTACTTATATTCTTGCAAGAATTTGATTTCGAAATTGAGCATAGATCAGAGGTAAATATGAAACATGTCAACTCATTAAGTAGGGTATATTGCTTACTGACAGGAGATTCTTTGAAGAATAAAATACAATTTGCACAGAGAAAAGATGAATGGATCAGCAAGATTCTGAAAGTGTGAAAAGGAAAATGTGAAAAGGGAGCGCACTCCGACTATTACGTGTAGTGCAGAATATTGTATAAAGATCACGTTAGGGAGCTTATTGTAATCCCTGCTAGCATGGAGCAAGAGATAATATTGGTTGCTCATCGTCAAGGGCACTTTGGAGTTAAAAAACGATTGTTCTAGTGGAAAGAGAGTATTATATTTCTGGTCTGTTGAGCAAAATAGAGGTAGTGGTGAGGTCGTGTATGGAATGTATTGTGACCGAGTCGAAACAGGGTCGAAAGGAAGGTTTCTTGAATGTTATTGATAAAGGAGATGAGCCTTTGGTAACTTTTCACGTGGACGGGCGGAATTGACTAAGAAATAATATAACCACATATTGGTAGTAGTCGATGGTGTATATCCGACGAAAAGTACAGGTTCAAAAGAAGTTGTTGAGAGGTTGCAGAAACAGTCTGAGTTGTTCGGAAATCCAAAGAGGATGATTTTTAAAGAGTACTGCGAGTCGCTGAAGATACAACACTTAGTGATTGTTCAGAAGTTTCGAGAGGAAACGGGCAAGTAGAGCGAGTTAATCGGATTGTTATAGCATTATTGATGAAACTGTGTGCCAATGATCCCGGAGCATGGTATAAACATGTAGGTAGGGTGCAACAATTTATAAACTCGTCACCACCTAGAAGCACGAAGATATCACCATTTAAGATATTAACTGGGACTGAGATGAGGACTAGCTACGATTTAGAACTAATGGATATGTTGTAACAATAAGTCCGAAATACGTGACACAGCGAAAAGGAGCATAAGCAAGATGCAAGAAGAAAACCGTAAAACGTTTAACAAATGTCGAAAATCTGCAAGTGAATATGAGGGTGACGAGCTGGTGGCTCGTTTGGTTCTGGCCTTAAGCTTAAGGAAAAATATTTGGGACCTTATCGGGCCATGGTCGCTATGCGGTTGAGAAAGTAGGAGATGGAGATGTACTACCACTGTGGCAGAGTATATGAAAAAATGGTGTCCATCATTCCGAATGTAGGATCGCGGTATGGTAGAGATGACTTTGAGTGAGAATCGGTATCAATAGATAGAATCGATAAGAAAGTTAGCAAGGCAGTTGAGAAGAGTCAGTCCAAAGAGCAGAGTCAGTGGAATAGAGTGAGCCGATAAAGCTGTGTCTCGAAGTGTAAGCAGTGCATTCGGAGTGAATTCGAAAGATAAAGAGAAATATTGTGAAGTAATTAATAATTTTATCAATAAGCTAATAAACTAACAAAATACAATAAAGCTGATTAAATTAAAACCCAGTGTGTGCAAATCAAACCTCTTCATCTCGGGGACTCGGTAAGGAAATTTCGTCCAGGAAAAAGTTGAAAGTCCACATTTATTTGAAAACGTCATACATTTAGACAATTCTTATATGCTTATCAATTTTCTTTCCCATGCCATTTCTCATGACATAAAATTAATTTTCCTGTTCCATCAACATCTACTTTATCTTTTTAATCTTTTCATCTTTTCCCTGACATATGATTAAACTTTCTTGAAATGTATTCTATCGTAAGGATGTTGTTGTTGCGACTTAAAGCATGAATCTGATGCTTTCTCCTTCCAGCCCAATATTCTAGACTATAATTGTAGTTCTGCAATTCAAATACGATACGTGGACTTAGTTGTCTCTTGTTCAATGTTAATGTAAGTGAATTGCAGTCTGTTACTATTTTAAATTGTATTCCTTGTAAATAGACTTTTGGACTTCATGAACTTCTGCTGGATTCGGATAACATTTTATTGCTTCCACACCTGCCGTACTGGCTTGTATGCCTTTTCCCGTAACAGTATATCCCAGATAATCTATTGATGACTTTAAAAATGCACATTTATCTACTCTCAGTTCCAGTTTGTTGTATACTACCCGTTTGAAGAATTCTTTTAAAATTGAAAAATGTTCTTCTATGTCCTCAGTTGTGATCATTATATCATCTAAATATAATACCATTGTTTCTGTGCCTTTCATGTCAGAAAATATTTTGGTGATATATCTTTTAAAAGTGCCAAATGCATTTGTTAAACCATACGGCATTCTAAGATATTCAAACTGTCATATTGGCGTTGTAAATGATGCAAATTTGATTCATTTTTCATGCATTAATACATAGAACGATTAATAAATAATAAGATTTTATGTATCGTTGTTTCCAACGATTAATAAATAATAAGATTTTAACAAATCATCAATTAAGGGAATGGGGTAATTGTCTTTGCATGTTATTTTGTTTAATCGACGCCCTCCAGTGGTCTTTGAGGTGCTCAATGATGCTATTTTGCTCTCTGTGTTGTTTTTTTTCTCTACTATTTTCACCTTAGTCATTTCCTAACTTTTTCGTATTTCTTCCATTTACATATTTATATACATTTTTCGCAGCTTTTTCATTCAGATAATTCATTACATTTTTCTAAACTTTTTCATTTAGATAATTCTTTACATTTTTTGCAGCTTTTTCATTTAGATAATTCTCTACATTTTTCACATCTTTTCCATTCCGATAATTCTTTACATTTTTCAAAACTTTTTACAACAATATAACTTTTAAATGTTTGAATATTCATCAATATATATGAGCTTTTTTAAATCCATATTACGTTTTTAATTTTTCGATTCATCGATTTCGATAAGTTTTAATTATTAATACTCCGAGTGCCACACGACTCAATTTTAAGACTGATACCGACAATTGCGCCCACATATACAGACATTTACTTGACAAAAATTAGTTTGTAACTCCACGTCAAACGGTGGTGACGTGTCAAATAATGTATGTTAAAAGATTGTTAAATGTCACATAATTGCTAAATGTTCTTGTATTCTATTGTAGTTGCCCTGAAGACTGTTGCTGCTGCGCAACCGAAATATAGAAGAGAAATTCTATTCTTTTGTTTTCTCTTTTGATCGCGCTCGCAGCCGTTAACTTCGCGGTTGTGACAAGTTTTTGTTGTTGTGTAGTTTAATACAAAAAAAATATTCTCTTTTTTGTTGTCCCTTTTTAATTTTTTTTTTTGCTTTCCTTTTGTTTTGTATACGCCTCTCTTCACATATTTATATACATTACATACATACATATTTATATTAACATATTGATTTATAATTTGTTTTTGATAAATCAATTATTTAATAATGACTGTCTGTTGCAAATATAATTGCAATAATCCCAGCTGAGGCTGTGTAACCAAGTAATGCACTTTAAGTGTGCTGGTTATACATTCAAGGTGCGGGATAGTATTGCACAGGGTTGCTGCCTTAAATGGGGCTGTGATCCGTGTCGTGGCTTGGAGCTCGAGATGCGAAGTTTTATGAAACGGACTGGGGATGCATTTGAAACCCTTTCAACTGGCCTTCAAAAGCTTCAAGAGGAGCTTTGGCGTTGGAGGTTCAATTTAGAAGTTCTAAACTTTTGATTGACTCTCAGACGCGAAAGAGGGCCAAGTTTCAGGGCCAGGTTTCAGGGCCAGGTTTCAGGGCCAGATTTCAGGAATATTGCCAATAAAGTAGTTACAAGAAGAGCTAGTAAAGTGTTGGCTGCTTCAGCTGCTGCTGCATCTGCTGTTGCCGCTAATGCTGTGCCTAGTACTTTTAGTTCCCTTGTTGTATTTCTACCCAAATAGCAAATTTTAATTTCGAGGTTTGACCCCAATACCACTTCTGAAGAAGTCATAGTCTATATCCAGGGCAAAGTTCAAGCTCCTAACATTGCGGTGGAAAAATTGTCCTCCGAATAGACTGCTCTGCTTGCCTCTGTGAATAACGTTCCTTCCGGCTCGTCTGCACCTGTCAAAAAAACTAATTTCGTGGGTAACTCTGGCCTATCAGATCGTAAAGAGACTAAAGCCTTAACTCTCTAGACTTTATGTAGATAGTTTAGCTTTTGACTTTCATATTCTTGCCTTTACTGAAACTTGGCCCCTCAAAATTATTAATATATATATGCTATAAAACTTTTGAGTCATTCTTTGATGTTTGTGTCCCATCTGTGATCGAAAGATGGTCTGATAGACCTCCTTGGCTCTCAGGAGAGTTATGTAACTTACAGTACTTAAAATCAAGATGCTATACAAGATTTAGTAAATCGGGTAAGGCATCGTACTTTTCCCTATATGTAGTTGCTCGATCAAATTTTAAGCTGCTGAATTAACAATGCTATAAGGATTATCTTCAGCGATGTAAAGTTCTCGCGATCCTAAGCAGTTGTATAACTTTGTTAATGCAAAACGTAAGACATCAGTGTACCCGGTTTACCTGTCTTTCGAAAACAATAAAGCTGATACTTATCAGGCTATTGCCGATACGTTTGTTGTTTTTTCAAAACAACTTATTCCTCTTCGATTTATCAAGCAAATCCTCCTTATCCTCATCACTTGCAATCGTCTAATTGCATTTTAGACCCTTTGTTTGATGAAAGTTCCGTTCTTAGCGTGCTCAGTTTCGTCAAACCAGTGTATGCACCTGGCCCTGACAGAATACCAGACTGCGTATTGAGATTTTTCGCAGAGGCTCTATGAAAGCCAATACTTAAGTTTTTTCAACCGTCAGTCACATCTTTCGCTTTCCAGTCTATCTAGAGGGAATCATATATTATTCCTTTTCATAAATAGGGGAAAAAGTCCGAAGCCTCTAATTATAAGGATATTTCGAAATTGGCTGCCATACCTAAATTATTTGAGAAAATAATAACTTCGCAAATGCACCATTTTTTGTAGCTCAATTATTTCGCCATACCAACATGGGTTTAAAAAACATAGATTGACAACTACTAACTTTTAGAATTTACATCTCACTCAATCAAAGGGTTTAAGACTGCCGTGCAAACTGTCGTCATTTATATTGACTTCAGCAAGACTTAATCATACTCTGCTTTTAAACAAAATAAACGAACTTGGCATTCCCAACCTTTTGCTTAATTGGATTCTTCAATATCTTACAAAGCGTACACAAAAGGTCATCTTTAAGTATTCATTTTCTAAGACCATGCAAGCGACCTCTGGAGTACCTCAGGGTAGTCATTTTTGGGTCCATTGCTATTCAGTCATTTTATAAATGATCTTCCATTGGTAGTGGCACATCCTCGTGTGCTTATGTACGCGGATGATGATAAGGTTTACCTCAGTTTTAAAGACATATCGTCTTGTAGCCTGCTTCAATCGCAATATCAATTTGCCATTATACTCCAGTAGGCTTCTCTTAAGCAATCTTTCTTCTTTAATTAATCATAGAGTAATGCTTGGTGCTATTTTTTATTCACAAACTTTTAACTCTCCCTCTCTTTAAACTCTCCTGAGCCATTAAATTTTTTAAACCCATGTTGGGGTGACAAAATAATTGAGGTACAAAAATGCTGCAATTCAGATGTTATTATTTTCTCAAATAATTTAGGTAGGGCAGACAATTTGGAAATACCCCTATAATTGGAGGCTTCGGATTTTTTCCCCCTTTTATGAAAAGGAATATTATATGATTCCTTCCAGACAGACGGGAAAGAGACGGACTGTGGATACAACGATAAGATTAACATTGGCAACCTAAATTTGTCAGAATTAAAAGTAGTTTGCGAAAAACTTGGAATTCCAAGCTACGGAAATAAAACAGCTTTTATTGCTGCCATTATTAAGGCTTTACCATCCTCTTTTTCACACATGCTTTATACTATGAGAATCTAATGGAAATGAAATGGAAGTGAAATAACTGACGCCAATAAAGACGGCGGCAATCGTGTAACGACAAGAACACTTCGGCGATTCTTGGAAAACAGCGACGAAGAGGGAGGCAACGACAACGCAATAACGGAGCTGCAGCCAGCTTCGCCAATATAGAAAATGTGCAAATATGCTGGGGAACAATACTTGAGACCATCCTTATGGGAACACTAGTGGCAGTGCTGAAACTGGAGGCAACGCTGAAACTACATAGTCTCAACGATGGCGCGGTTGGAACCACGAAAGTAGACAAAAGTGGATATTGCCTGAAAATGGGCCTTTTAATGGGACCAATTGACGAAATATTGATGCAACTCAAAATGGGTTTCGGTGAAAAAGAAGTTGAAGTTGTTCAGTTGAAGAACAAAGCGAAACTGCAGTGCTTTAAGCTACCAGATAAAATGTTAGAGGCGTTCAACGATGTGAGAAAAGAGAATAACGCTAACAACAAAATGATCCCGTAACAGAGGATTATTAAATGCTACGATTGCCTTAGCAAAGGGCACTTAGCGAAAGATTGTCTTAAGCCGACACGTGCTAATCTAGCATGTTATGCTTGCGGAGAACGAGGACATCAAGCAAAGGAATGTGCCCTGTTCACGCCACCGGGTGAACAGCAGTGAGCGGCGAAGAGCAGTGAGGAGTGAGGAGGGTTTTTCGATCCTCGGCGTCTACGGTCACACCAGGAGGGGTGACTAGCTTTTCTGATGGGCGCCGCCATTTCACTTACGTACGAAATTTCAACCCGAACACCCGTTCTATTTTCCACTTTGAATTTTTTTGCTCTTTTTCGAATTGTACATATATTTTAACCCGAAACATATATCGTGTGTGTCGGGCAACCTGTGAATAATAATTAATAAAATATAAGTTGTTTTAACCGAAGTTATCGCGCGTTATTAATTCACCACTCACTCACCACCCGAAGAAACTGGCACCCGCCAACCACTTGCACTTTATCTAGGATCCTTCCGCCCCTCCACGAACATTGGTCCTTCGAGCCGGATATCCTTCCGCTCCTCCAGCTTGCATCGGCGGAATTCCTGATAAGTACAAAATTTCATTATTCATTTCATTTGCCCCTACATACTAATAAAAGTGTGAGGTTTCCCGCTCTTCCATAGCGACCTGCACACTTTTTTATATATTGTATGTACATACCTGACCTATTCCAAGGGTACATGGTAGTTCCCAATCCATAACGTGTGTGTCCAACGTTCGGTTTCCATTCCACCACAGGGGTTTCTTTATGTTTTTCGTCTCAGCCGCACTTGTCCAATTTTTTTCATACGTACATACATATGTAAAACTCGCGGCATTACATGTACATGTATTTTCCACAGCTGTTCGCCAAGTCCGCGTAAAAGAAGAGCAAAGAAATTATTGAAGTGTTATAAAAAAAAAAAAAAAAAAGGAAATAGTAATGCAAGTGTTCACCGCGATTTCTTATGTGTTCGGATTATTTCCAGTGCCCAATTAATTTCCTCACGCGCGTATTCGCCCACCGGCATATCCACTTACATACATACATACATCGTCATCTGTTGATGTACGCGCATATGTATATATCCACGTACATATAGTTCATTCAAATTTGAAATAGCAATTAACGTACGCACCGCGATTTTAAGTGGGTTTGAATCGGTTTAATTGCAAATTAATTTTCTCACGCGCGTCTCCGCAAGCCGGTGCACTTGCTTACATACATACA
>JAECWI010000386.1:0-16165 GCA_018150345.1 Drosophila equinoxialis | reverse complement strand
AGTTACAATCAGCTACACACGATGTGGGAAAAACACTTGTAATTCTAAAACTAACCCAAAAGATCACAACGACAGGATGTCAGGTGGCCGACGCCGTGCCCAAAATAATAATAAATTTTAACCCCCAAATACGTGGGTGTGAGTCTAGAATAAGATCTTCTAAGAAAAATTGTTACCTCCTAGAGCCTAAAATAATCCTATATAAACTCCACACTTTTGTAAATAAAATCAGTTCATATTTTGAATTCAACGAATGAAGATTGGGTTATTTTCTCTTCTCTCCGGGAATCCCTATTCACCTAGTATCATATTGCTTTAACACCACAACATTCACCTTGCATGGTAATTTTCCTTGTAAACTACTCTTTGCAAAACATACTAAAGCTGTCCCATTTTTAGATAGGATATAGTCCTATCCCCTAGCCCATTTATGTAAGATGTGCGTTAGGTTGCTGGTCGTTTTTGTAGCTATGGCCAGTTAAGAGAGTGGCCAGTCAGTTGAAGTCAGTTTTAGGGAGTCGAGAAGTAGAGTCGTCGTCAAAAAGTTGCCAGCGAAAGAAGTCGAAAGTCGTCGGAACAATTAAGTTGAAAAGTCAAGTCGTTTTAAGTTGAACATTAAACTTTGTAATTAATTAAGAATAATTTGTGAACTCATCTATTAAATTTGGTTTCTCGTCCTATTGATACTTTTTGTTTTTGTGAACTGATCTTTAAAACTTTATATTTGTTTATATACGAATCAATCTCTTACATTTGTGGGCTCGTCTTATCGGTTAACATATAAACAACAAGTGCTTAAGTTGTGGAAAAATTTTTTAAAAGTTGCTAAAAATCGTTTAAAGTTGCAAGTTGCTATTGTTGGAAAATTTCCGAGAACAGTTGTGTAATTAGAAGAGAGTTCTTGTAAAAAGGGGGGCGGAAAAAAAGAACACTGAAAAAAGAAAAATGCGCGGTCAACGAAATGTAGCGACAAATCGAGAGCTCGGGAAAACCCGACGAAATTGAAATACTGGAAGACAATCAAGAAATTGCATGCGTAACAATGGCCAGAGAAGTACACGAAAAGTTGTTGCTGGTTGCTGGTGTGGTCCACTATGGTGGACAGAGCGTGCCTGTGGAGATGTGGTTCAATAATTTTGAACTGAGCGCTGAGGCCTATGGACTAACTATGAAGCAAAAATATGTTCAGGCACGATCTAAAATAAATTATAATATTTAGTTAAAACAAATTTGGTATGGACGACGTCTGTAGCGCTAATATACATCAAAAGCTACGTGAGCGTAAGATGCAGAAAGATGAAACCTTTCGAGAGTACATGTTTCATATGAAGTCCATCGCAGCAGAAGGCAATATAGACATGAAATCGGTACTGCGCTCTATAGTAGACGGTTTGAATATGAAGAACGACTTAAAGATTAACTTATATTGCGCCTAGTCATTCAGAGAGCTACGTGAAAACTATGAAATCTATGAGCATTGTTGCAATGGAAAGATGGCCGGTTGCAGTATGCTTTTGGAGCAAAAAATCTTGTGAAACTGAGGCTCGTCAGAATAGCTATATTTTGGAAGCGAAAGCAGTATACCTAAAGTTTAGGCAATACGTTTTGGGCAATTTGAGGCTCGTCAGAATAGCTATATTTTGGAAGCGAAAGCAGTATACTTAAAGATTATGCAATACGTTTTGGGCATCAAGTTTAAAGTTGTAACGGATTGCGCAGCCTTTAAGCAGTCAATAAACAAGAAGGATGTACTATGAGATTTGGCGCGATGGATTATTTTTTTTTTAACTTCAATGTGGCGCATAGAGCTGGAGAGGGACTTAAACGTGTGGATTGTCTCAGTCGCTATCTAAAAGGCATTATGATTATACGATCGGAAATGTCGGTCCCAACCCAACTGGAAAAAAATCATTGTCGAAGCCAACAATGTTGGTCACTATGCGTTGCAAAAGATGATGCACGGAATTCAGCAGTCTTATTGGACGCCGCATTTAGAGTCAAAAGTGGCACGAATGATTAATAACTGCGTCAAACTGCGTTTGAGATAGACCATTAGAAACGGTACATGTGGATCATCCTGTGCCATTAGATGCAACTTCAAAGCAATATAAGTATATTTTTGCTATGGTTGACGCCTTCATGAATTTTGTTTGGTTATACCCAACAAAAACAAAAAGTTGCGAGGAAGAACTACGAAAGTTAAAACAAATGTCTGCTATATTTGGTAACGCTGTCCGAATTATCAGTGACAGAGGATCCGCATATATAGCTATAGATTTCGAGGAATATATCAAGTCGAACGAAATCCACCATGTTTGGACAACAACAGGCGTCCCAAGAGGAAATGGTCAGATCGAACCTGTAAACAGATCTATCATTACGATTATTTCCAAGCAGTCTGCGGATGAACCCGCTAAATGGATTAAGTATTTGCCAAATGTGCAGTGAGCTATAAACTCTCAAGTCAATGTATCAACAAAGAGCCAAGTTTGATGAAGAGAGACAGTCAATGAGAGCTTCTTGCAAGCGGGAAATTGGTAAGAAATACAAGAAACAATATGATTCAAAACGCAAGATTGATAATGTATATAAAGCTGGAGATCTGGTAGCGATTCGGCGTACACAGTTTGTAGCGACTCGTAAGCTTACGAGTGAATATATTGGACGGTACGAAGTTATAGCAGCTAAATGATGCGGCAGATACGACGAGTTGTCATCGGGGTCGAATGACTAATATCAGGATGGCCGAATGTAAGATGTGTGCTGGGTTGCTTGTCGTTTTTGTAGCTCTGGCTAGTTAAGAGTGTGGCCAGTCAGTTGAAGTCAGTTGGAGGGAGTCGAGAAGCAGAGTCGTTGTCGAAAAGTTGCCAGCGAAAGAAGTCGAAAATCGTCGGAACAATTAAAATGAAAAGTCAAGTCGTTTTAAGTTGAAAATTAGACGTTGTAATTAATTAAGAATAATTTTTGAACTCATCATATTAATTGGTTTTGTTTTTGTGAACAGATCTTTAAAACTTTATATTTGTTTATATACAAATAATTCTCTTACATTTATAACATAGACGACTATAATAAACCAATAAAATTCAAACTACTATTAGCACAAAAAAGAGCAAAACTACATATTTAAACATTTAAGGCAGTACAGAAAGAAGCATATGATAGAAACGCAAAAAGATATCTGTGCCACAAGGACAGGGAACATTTCAAGAAAATGAAACAGGGCATAAATTAGACAACAAACTTACAGGCAAACATAAAATACAGAGCTTAGTCCCGCATGATAACTTAGTAGTAACAGATAACATTGCTACAATTGTATAAGTATATGTACAATTTTTTTGTTTTTTCATACACAAGTCTTTTAATATTTAACAATTGTAATATTTCATTCGACGCAAATTTTCTTTAATATTTATTAAAACTATAACACATTGTTTGTGTAGAAAAAGTTAGATAAAATCATACATATCGTCATAAAAGAGCACATGTAAACAAATTGCACAAACAACTTAAAACCACATGTAAAGCTTGCAGTGATCACAGCAAGTCTTAAAGAGTTTAAGCTTTACAACATTTTTCCAATAGTAAAGTTCAAAAGTTCAAGTCAAAAATAAAAAAAAATTGAATTCGAAATGCCCTACAAAATCACTTAAGTGAAGTCATCGCCTTTCTCAAGGCGATCTTTAGCTGATGTTGCTTATGGCGATTTCTCTTCATCTGGTGTAATTGAACCATGAGAAAGCACACAGCTACGATGCAGAGGTGAAACTTCCCGATATTAAAAAACCAGATTCGATTTTAGGTCTGCAATATATCGCATGTTCTCGGCATTGAGCCTGTGGCAATAAGGAATGCTTATAAGTGATACCGAGGCTGAGTCATCGATGTGTTTTGAAATACACCTGTTGTTTTCTGAAGACGGTTCCGTTAAGCCGTACCTCATGTTGATATCATCGCTAAGTCGCAGTGTCATTTCATGATCTTAAAGAGATGTTCCGTGTCGATCTGTGTATTTTTGGCTGCTTTAATTAAAGTGTTAATTGTATCTGTTATCTTATTATTTATTTTTACCTGTTTTTCTTTGTGATTCGATAAACTATTTTTGTTGGAACATAAGCTGTTGCCAATCGTCGAAATCTGGTGTCCCCGCTATTAAGCTAATAGTCTAATGTAATGAATTGTCAATTCAGATAGTATATTGTCTATCTGGTGTAAATCGGCTTTTAGAATTTTTTGCATGCGAGATTGTGAGAACAGTTTCATAAGTTCTTAAAATTCTTTTTCGATTTCCAGAGAGGCTAAGGCTGAGTTCCAGTAATAAAATAATCCTAAAGTAAATAAAATTAAAGTTGTTAATTTTTTTTCTCATCTTATGACCTTATGGATGACCCTACTTTTATAAGCACCGATGTGCCCACGTCTGCCTGAATTATTTCCTCTTTTTAGAGGTGTGTGATTTTATTGCCTTATCTCTTAATTCTTTTTACGAGGACCTTTACTCCCATCTGACAGGTTCTGTTCCGCCTGTCATTGATATGATATTGAAGTAAAACATTCTGTTTTTTTAATCGATTTTCGATTTCGACTAGACTTTGTGGCGAAGTTTCCCGCAAAAGTTAAGGTCGTGGCATATTTGTAACGGAATGTATAGATTCATTGCATTATATTGTAGCCACAAGCATTAGCTCGATTGTATCCTCTATTTTTTTTATCCAACTTCAAGAACCTAACGATTTCAATGAGAGTGCTATGAAATCGTTCCACTTGACCGTTGGAGGTGCTGTGCAGAGTTTGCGCATTCACAATGGAGATTCCAAAATAATATTTGAGAAAGTTTTAAATCGTTTCTGAATTTAAGGATCTTTCATTGTGCTGACGGGAAAACTCTTAGACATAGAAGCCATAAAACTTTCAATGAGTACATCAAAACATACATATCCATTAACATAAACGATTGGGATGAAAACCTAGCATACATATTCCTTCAACACCAAAACATTAACCTTACATGGTAATTGTCCTTTTAAATTACTCTTTGCGAAACATACTAAAACTGTACCTTTCTTAAATGAGACTATAGAATCAATTTATAACGTTGACGACTATAATAAACAAAGAAAATTCAAATTACAAAAAGCAAAAACAAGACCAAAAATTTGAGGCAGTACAGAAAGAAACATATGATAAAAACGCAAAAAGATATTTGTAACAGGACAGGAAATACTTTAAGAGAATGAAACAGGGCATAAATTAGATAACAAATTTAAAATGATAACTTAGTAGTAACAGATAACAAAAACAAAAAGCAAACAGTACATTTAAACAGAATGCACCATCTACTAACAGAACCCATCTCCAGAAGAAAACATACGTCCATAATAGACCCTAGACTTTGAAAAACTTTTGACAGAATCGGACTACACTCAATACTAGACCAACTCACGGAATGGAAAACGGGACCTAAAATCTTAACAACTACATAAAAAACTTAATGACGAACAGAAAAATTACTGTACGAATAAACATCATCCGCTTGCCCTTCCATCCCATCCAAAACGGCATCCCCCAGGGCTCGCCACTTTTAGAGATTCTATTTATAATAGCCTACAACAAACTTGCTGTACAGCTCACCCTACACCCAAATGTCAGCCTAAGTGCCTATGCAGACGACTTTAACATAATACTTAACCAAAAAAAAAAGGAAAAAATATTAATGTAAATCTAAATCCTATCCTCAGAACCATTCTTAACTGGGCCGAATATTCAGGTGCCAGGCTATCCACCACCAAATGCAAACACATGCACGTTTGCAGAAAGCACAACTGCATATGTACATTGGAAACAGGAGGTATACAAACACAGAATGTTGTATCACTAAAAATACTAGGACTTCATTTTAACAGCAAACACAGCTGGAATAAACACACGGAGCAACTCACGCACACCATACATCAAGCAATCAATACAATAAAATGTCTCGTAAGTCCAAAATTTAACTGTAACACATCCACACTTATAAACGTTCAAAACGTTCAAAACATTCTATACGAAGAAAGAGTCTCCCCACTAGAAAGAGCCCACAGCCTCGATCTACTAACAGCCACCCTTGTAAAATACCTGATCACGCCAAAAAATTCCCCACTACACAAACTACTAAAAACATACCGCCCCCTAGACGACCACACTACAATTCAACAATAGACCTAATAATAAAATATAGTAGAAACCAACACCTACCCTTTGAGCCCACAAAACTACCTACTCTGACTACTACTCCGTGGAATGTAGCCCGAATTATCACAGACACGACACCAAGAAACTTTAATAAAAAAAAACACATGCCCACAAACATACACTAACACCATTGCCAAGCTTAGAGAGTGAATATGTGAATTTGCAAGTGCGGTCGCGTTTATCAGTCGCTCCGCAAAGAAAAAGGACACAATCGACGTACAATACATGGAATACAGAGGGGAAGGATTAGGAAGGGTCGCCAAGAGACTGGCCACTCACCTGGACTGCAATCGGCTGCCTAGCTGGCTGCATCCGTTGTTTTGGAGAAATTGTTTATTTCCCATCAGATATAGCTTGGTGGTTGCGTCGGGAGGGGCGGCGGGGGGTGTTGACCATATCCCGCGCTTTCTCCTGTGGTGGGAAAATTGCACTTTTGGCATTTTCCCCATCGTTTGATTTCATAGCGCTTTTTTTACTTTGCCGATTGCAATTAATCAGCTGGTAACTAGTGTTGTGAACCGTCGATCGATAGCAGAGCCGATAAACCAGCTGACGGCTTAACATAAGCTCGCAACATCAGACTCCAAAGTGTTGCGTGCTTTTGGGCGCTCGCTTAGGCGCGATTTTTAAAATCCCCTATAGGCAGAGTAAGTCTTAAGTTACCGACTAGCAATCTTTTCAGGTTAGAAGAAGAGGACCAACAAACCCAAAGGACTGTGGTCTGCGGTTGTGCCAGCGGCAACAGCGTATAAAACCTGGCAGCAGGTATAAAATGCAAAAAATTCATGGAAAAATGGTTGGAAAAACATCAACTACTCCAGGTGGCAGCCACAGTTGTGGAAATCCACCCATGGTACAAGCCATGGCAGGGGCACGGATTCTGGAGGCCCCAACAACCGTTATCACCACCACTACTGCACCGGTGGCAAACTTGGCCGATGCAGCGGACATAGCGACAAGCAGCAGCAGCAGCAGCAAAAAGCACGGACTGTGCACAGACGGAGCCAATCCTTTCGCCAAAGGAAGCAAGATCGCCAGGACACCGCCACAGGCTCTTCACTCGGCCCCGCCAGCCGCTCGAGGAACGCTCGTCTCAGCCGTATGCGGAGAAGAGACACCCAAACGGGCAAGGGAAGCAAGCCCTTGCAGCACAGAAAGTGGAACCTCGCCGAAGAAACTTAAAGGACCGCCGCAGGCACTAAACATGCTGATGGCCGATCTGGGCAAGATCTTAGACGAGATCATAGATGGCTCGGTTAACAAAAAAGGCTCCCCCGACGCGCAACACAACTCAATGGATGAAGGAGGCACATCTTAAGATGAAATCCATTCACCTTCAGGTAATGGAGCAGATGCAGGAATATCCGGTGAAGGCTGGACCATGCCTGGCATGCGCAACGCGCAATCCTGTCGTGAAAACTACCAAAGAGGTTACGAAAAGGAAGGATACCAGGACGGAAGACCCACCGACAGCAAATAAAAAAAAATGACAGGAGGAAAAAGAAGTCGCCAATCCAGGAGCGGACTCCAAGGAACCGAAGCCCCGCAGCAACAGCAGCATCACCAGGACCAGTAGTAGCGGAACCAACACACGCAACCAACACCGCTGGAGGGAAATGGCAAAAGGTGAAAAGCAAGCCGAGACCCATTAAAAAGAAGAGGCCGGACGTCATCATGGTGAAGTGTAAGGACCCAGCCAATTACGCGATGGTACTGAAGTCAGTCCACACAGACGCCGGAATCCAGCAGTTCAAGGAGAATGTATGTGCGGTTCGACGCACAGCAGCCGGGGAACTGCTCCTACAGCTGACCAAGCCAGCGGACGAAGCAACTGCCAAACTCCAGCAGGCAGTGAAACAGGCACTTGGAGACACTGCTGACGTCAAGGCGATCAGCGACAAGGCTATGGTGGAAATAAAGGATCTCGCAGAATTCCACACTGCAGACGATCTTCTGCGCGCCGTCCTGGAACTGATCGACGAGGATCTGCCAGCAGAATGTCACCCAAAGATGCGGAAAGCTTACAGTGGTACACAAACCGCAACAATGGTGGTGAACCCGAACCTGGCGAACAAGTTGCTGCAGGCGGGCAAAATACGAGTAGGCATGTGCATATGCCGAGTACGCCTGAAGACTGAGCCGAGACGGTGCTACAAGTGTCTGGATTTTGGGCACACAGCAGCTCGGTGCAGAAGCAAGCACGACGCATCCAAGCTATGCTTCAACTGCGGCAGCAAGGAACACGCTTCAAAGCAATGTGACCAGAGAGCAGCGTGCATACTTTGCACACGACATAAGAGGAGCAATACGGCGCATAACACGCTCAGCAGAGCTTGCCCGTTATTTGTAGAGGCTGGCAGTAACAGGAAGGATTAAGTTTCTACAGCTCAATCTTAACCACTGCAGGTCGGCACAGGATCTCTTAAAACAAACTGTACGGGACCTGAAAGTCGATTTCTCAATTTTGTGCGAGCCATATTCCCATATTCAGGACCACAGCTGGACGCAAAACCATCGTTATGGAGCGGCAATTTGGAGCAACAGCAGGACACATCTGGAAAATCAGCACAGCGCGGACGGATATGTAAGGGCGAGGTACAATGGAGTATATATCTACAGCTGCTATATAGCACCGAGCAAACACATCGACGAATTCTGCAGCATACTGGATGGACTAATGGAGGACGCCAGAAACCACACGCCGACCGTCATAGCCGGCGACTTTAATGCATGGGCAACGGAATGGGGCAGCCAAAGGACTACCAGAAGGGGCAGGGCCCTGTTGGACGCTCTTGCCACACTCAACATCAGTCTGCTCAACGTAGACAACACCCACACCTACAATAAGGCTGGCAGAGGCTCCGTGATCGATCTCACGTTTGCTAGCCCTTGCCTAGCCCGCAGCGCACAGTGGGCAGTTTCGGATATCTACACGCACAGCGACCACTTCGCCATTGTGTGCTCTATCAAGAGTCGTCCACCTGCACACACACCAACGACGTTCTACAGCTGGGCCCCAAGCACGCTGAGCGAAGAAGCTTTATTCACCATGATGACCCAAGTGACAAGGAACAGCAGCACGGACGCGGACACCCAGGCCAACCACATGGGCGACATTCTTCGCAGAGCGTGCGATGCAGCCATGATACGCAAACGGCATGGAATCAACAAATGTAAGCCTGTACATTGGTGGAATGCCAGGATTGCGGATGCCAGGAGGCAATGTCACCAGGCCAGACGATGACAGCAACGTGCCCGCAGAATGCCCACGTTGCCGGAACTGCTTGCAGACTACAAGCGGAGAAGAGCCAACCTAAACATGGAGATCAAGAGAAGCAAAGCGGACTGCTGGAAGAAGCTGTGCGCAGATGCGGACTCGCCAGGCGCATAATGCCAACGGATCCAACCAAGCTGGGTCACATTGTAGCAACGCTATTCCCTGCAAGGCCGACGAGGAATTTAGCTGCGAGCGGAACGCCATGTGCACCGATATTCACAGATGCTAGTGAAGTTGTGGAAGCAGGGAAGAGGATAAATGTACATAAAGCCCCGGGCCCGGACGGGGTCCCGGCTCCTGTAATCAAACTGTTAGTTTGCAAATACGCGTCGACGTTTGTGGAACTTTTCAACACATGCATGCTGCAACGGGAGTTCCCTACGAGGTGGAAGCTACAAAGGTTGGTCCTGCTCCCCAAAGGTGACAAAATAGATGACCCATCAGCATACAGACCCCTGTGTATGCTTGATGTGATTGGGAAACTTTTTGAGCGCATCATCTGCAACAGACTGGAGAAGGAACTGGAGCAACGTCATGGACTGTCGGACTGGCAATTCGGATTCAGGAGGAAACGCAGCACTATCAACGCCATCAGTTCGGTGGTAGAGATAGCCGCTAAAGCCATCGAAGGGCAACGCTGGAAAGGCGGCAACAAAAAATACTGCCTTATATCAGCGTTGGATGTTCGGAATGCTTTTAATTCGGCCAGCTGGGACTCCATTATCGCGTCCCTAGAGCGATTAAACATATCTGAGTACATCATTAACCTGATATGCAGCTATTTCCAGGATCGGGTGCTACTCTACGACACAGCATCTGGTCCACGGAAACACACCATCACGGGCGATACCTCAAGGATCAGTGATCGGGCCAACATTGTGGAATGTCATGTATGACACTGTCCTGCGATTAGATATGCCAACTGACACCCGCATAGTGGGATTCGCGGACGACATTGCCATCGTCACTGTGCCCAAGGATATCCAGCAAGCGGAAGAAAACACAAATGCAGCTGTGTTCAGGATTCTGGAATGGATGGAGGCAAACTCACTATCTATAGCCGCACACAAAACAGAGGCCGTGCCCATAAGCAGCAGGAAAAAGGTGAAAACAGCCATGATCGAAGTCGCCGGATGCTCCATAACATCAAAGCCTGCCATTAAATACCTCGGAGTCATGATGGATCATAGGCTAACATTTAAAGCCCATCTACAGTATACCGCAGATAAAGCTGCGAAGGCCACGTCAGCTATAACTCGGCTTATGGCTAACGTCGGCGGCCCCAAGCAACGGAGCAGACGGCTCATCTCCACGGTGGTAAGGTCCATCATACTATATGCCGCCGCCATATGGGCACCAGCGATGTCATCCCCCACCTACAGCCGGGAATGCAGATCGTCGTACCGAACATGCGCACTTAGGACCATAAGTGCGTTTAGGACAGTCTCCGAAGACGCCGTCCTGGTGCTGTCTGATATGGCCCCACTAGACCTCTTGGCTAACGAGGCTAGAAATAGAGATCCGCCGCTAGTTAGAAGAGAGACGACTCTGACTAACTGGCAACGCAGATGGCGTGACTCAAACCATGGGAGCTGGACAAGGCGCCTTCTCCTTGACATTCGGCCATGGCTTAATCGCAAACATGGCCAGACTGACTTCTATTTGACACAGTTACTGACGGGACATGGATGCTTTAAATCCTACTTGCATAGGTTTAAACATGAGACGGATCCCTTTTGCACACACTGTGCGGGGAATATAGAAGACGCAGAACACGTCCTGTTTGTCTGTCCTAGATATACTGCTGAACGGGAAGAGCTAAGCCTAGGCATTGGGAGGCCATTTATAGTCAATGACTTTATGGATATCCTACTTAGCTCGCAAAACAATTGGCTAGCTGTTAGCCACATGGCAGCAGTTATCATGCAATCCTTGCGTCGCGATGAACGTCAGCGTAACCAAAACTTCAGTTCTAGGTAAACTCTAGACGAGTCATACGTGCCATCTCCCCCTCGTGAAGTAATACTTCAGCGTTGGTTCCGCGAGAGGGATACGGAGCATAGGGTAGGTTTTAGTGCGGTGCGGTGACCACTAACCAAGGTCGATACCTAGTCCCACACTTCGGCTTTCAATGCTTTCCACCCTATTTATAAAAAAAAAAAAAAAAAAACCATTGCCAAGCTTAAATATACATAAATCTATACAGATGGATCCCAAAACAACACTACCACTACCTTTGCCATCACAAATGAAACCGATACCATCAAAACATATATTCTACCCCCCAAATAACCCACATACACTACATCGATCGATTTCCTCCCACATGCCCCTTTTGCAACGACACCATATCAATCGAACACATTAACAAATGCAATACCCTAAATCCTCCAAGACAAGCAATATTTAAAAACACCAACCCTCTCCAATGCTTAGCACAACCCACACCCTCAAACATATCAAATACTCTAAAATACTTAAAAACAACAAATTTATATCACTACATTTAAGTACTTCCAATTTAATCTAAACAAAAAAAAAAAAACCACCTCTTCACCCCATGTACATTAATGCATATACATACATATGTAAATACAACATTTAGTACTATTAAGAGAACTTATACAAAAACACACACAAATCTAGAGCTGAAGGACTTTGCTGCCATATCCACGTAATAAGCTAGCTTTTAATTTTATATTACTAAGTCAGCTCTTAAATAAAAAAAAAAGGAGGTGTAGGGATAGAGTTAGGCCACATACTTTAAGGGATAGATGTTATGTAAATAGAACCTATACTTAGTGTAACCATAATTTCTTGTCCTTCGGGATATTATATATTGCTCTATACTGATCATCAAAACGATCAGAATGCTTGGAAGTAGGAAGGCAACAAGCCATTGAAAAGCCAAAAGAAACACAAGGCAAAAAAATATATAAGAATGTATAGAAAAATTTTAGTATTCAGCACAAAGATAATTATCGATAAAAAAATCAAAAATTACAAATAAAACAAAGAGACAGCTAGAGTAAGAGTGCACAGCACGAGAGAGAGAACAACAAAATTACTAGCACTGGTATGATGGGGTCGATGAGGGAAGAAACTGCAGGAGCAATAACGAGAGAGAAAAATAATAAAAAAAAAGCACCAAACACTAATCACGAAAAAGAAAAAACTGTTTAATTTTGCGAATTATGAAAATAAAACATAAGGGTGTCAAGCAAACAACACCAGCGAAAGCGAAAACAAACTAAGCACAATTAAAAATTGAGAAAAAACAACAAACAACGTCACCCACAAAAGTTCAAGCATATAAAATTTTGCAACGCCAAGTACCCTTTTCGATCTCAGATCATTTTTCGCTGCTTCATAAGAGACTTTGCGAAAATCGCAGTTCCCCTCACATATATTCTTATTGGCGAAAATGGAAAAGTTAGCAAAAATATGTCTCGGAAAATAAAAGTCGATTTTACTTCTTACCAACTTCGGACATTCTCCAAGCTAAAAGATATTCTAGCACCGGAGAAAGTCTTTTTAGCAACCATTCTATCTTACCACAGACGCATCCGGTCATGGAATAGGCGCTGTCCTTTCACAAAAAGGCAGCCCTATTACTATGATTTCCCGTAAAGTGCGTAATAACGAAAGGTATTTTACGACCAACGAAAGAGAACTTCTTGCCATAGTGTGGTCACTAAAAAATTTGAGAAACTACCTTTATGGGGTAAGAGACTTAAACGTTTTTACCGACCATCAACCGCTAACCTTCGCTGTATCAGACAAAAAGTTCGAATGCGAAATTAATACGCTAGAAGGCATATATTGACGGATATGGCGCAAAAATGATTTACAAACCAGGAAAGGTAAATTTTGTAGCGGAAGAAAAAAAAAAAAAACCCTCCTTCCTCCTCACTGCTCTTCGCCGCTCACTGCAGTTCACCCGGTGGCGTGAACAGTACCAAACAAACTAAGCTAGCATATGACTAGAATTACAATCAGCTACACACGATGTGGGAAAAACACTTGTAATTCTAAAACTAACCCAAAAGATCACAACGACAGGATGTCAGGTGGCCGACGCCGCGCCCAAAATAATAATAAATTTTTAACCCCCCAAATACGTGGGTGTGAGTCTAGAATAAGATCTTCTAAGAAAAATTGTTACCTCCTAGAGCCTAAAATAATCCTATATAAACTCCACACTTTTGTAAATAAAATCAGTTCATATTGTGAATTCAACGAATGAAGATTGGGTTATTTTCTCTTCTCTCCGGCAATCCCTATTCACCTAGTATCATATTGCTTTAACACCACAACATTCACCTTACATGGTAATTTTACTTTCAATGCTTTCCCCATTTAAAAAAAAAAAAAAAAAAAAACTAACTGTATGCGTGTATGCGTGTTGTGCTTTGCTTAGAGGGAATGATGGAAGAAGAAGAGAAATTTGTAGTAAAAAGATAAATAATTTGGTTTTGTTTGTGTGTTAATGAATTGAGTTGAAGGGAAAGAAATTTCAAAATGTAAAAAAATTATTGCCAAGAAATGCAAGGGTATATAAACTTCCGCATTGCCGAAATTAGCTTCTTTGATATTTTTCCATATTTTTTAAATATTCTTTTAAATTTTAACATACTTTCACATTGTAAAATTAACATATTCTTATAAATTTTAATATCCGAGTGATTATACATCCTTATAATTATTAACAAAACTGCGAGAAAAAAATATAAATCCTGTTCATCAAAAACAGGAGACACTTTTCCTTCTCACTCCTCTATCCTTAAATTATTCAGTCCACCTACAGCTTCGTTTCAATCTCCTCTCTTGAGAGCTCCAGTTATTTTGTTCCAATTCGATTCGTAACAGCTCACTCTACGATGGCTCTTTCCGACTTTGTTGCAGTGTGCGACGAGTTTAAGGCTCGCGAAGCCCAGGCTTTTGCCTGACGATGTGCCACTCGTCTTCATTAACATACACTCAGACCAACTTAAGTCACTTTGGGCAAAACGTCGAGGCAGCGTTTTCACGATGCCATAAGGCCTTGACGACTCAAAAGAACGAAGATAGTCCGAAGAACATAGCTACAATCAAAGCTAAACATGAAATGGCTCCCCACCAGTCAGGCTCTCCGTTGATTCCACCCATCAATGCCACACAGTCCCCCGTGCGAAGTCGAAATATTTAACGGAGACAGCCTGGCTTGGCGTACATTCCGTGATTTATTTACCGAGATTTTTATCCATAAAAAGTTGCAAAACTAGCGGTGAAACCAGAGCTATTGTTTCTTGGTCACCCTTGACTAATAAAGAGTTCTCTGTGGTCTCTTTTCACATTGTTAGCTTTATTTTTCAAAAACTATTTGATAAAGTATTTATGGGCTTAACTTTCCAAAATAAAATTTCGTTTACCTGATTTGGGCTTATTTAATTTATTGTATCTGTTTACATTTTGTCAGAGGTAAAACCATTAACGCTTATCTTTGTTGACAATCTGAAAAAATGCGCTTAGGGTTATAGCCTTTTGAAAGTTTGAAATGCCTTTTTTACAGACAGCGTATGCAAAGAAGAGAGTATGGAAAAGGTCCGTTAGAATTCGTTCGCATGCATTGCATTCGCTTAGAAACATAATTTTTGGTACAGGATTTTTCATTTAATTTGATACTTGATTAGCGAACAGAAGTGAATATTAATATTCACAGAAAAATATATGTACTTATATGTATGTATATAAAGTGAATCACGTGCAATTAAGTCATTATAAAAAAAAAAAATAATAATAATACAGTGACTGCACAAGGCAGTAATATACATACATATTTGGATAAAGTGTTTAAAAATAGTAGTGAATATTCGAAGAATAAGGTGATATAACATTAAAATTAGCGAAAATATTAGAAAATTTAACCCCGTTATATTTCAGTTAAAATTTATATTTCGGTCGCGTGGCGTCGACCAAGCGACTTTTGGCTTTCAAGCAGCCTTGGATTCTTATTTTTTTCTTTGGGACAATTTGTTTAATTGTACCCCAGCCCAATCGCTGATATTTTCTTCGTTGGAACAAAAGTGACTTCTTTGAACAACCAAGACACCAACGAGCCTCGGACTTATTTTATCAACTCTTCAATTTCATCAATAATCACCGCCATGGGCCAGGCTTAAATAGTCTGGTGATGAAATGACGCAACTCCCCGGCTAATACCGATATTACTACTTTTCGACATTTTTTTGTATGCCCATGCATACTTAGTAGTAGTTTTGTTACCCTTTTTCTTGTTTCGTCTGAATGCAAGAACGCAACGTATGGCCGTAGCGGCACTTTGGTTGAATACTTTTTTTGATTTTTGTTGGTACTTCTTCATGGTAACCACGGCAACACTGTTCATACTTATTTTTATTTTTCTCTCCTTTTATTAACGTAAATTTAGCTGATCTAAAAGAAATTTAAATTAATTATTAGTTTAAGTAACGTAATGAAAATTTAGATATTATCATTTAAATTAAGTCCATATTCAGTTAAGTAAAATCAGTTTTCTTTAGTAGGAAACCCAATGGGTATGTAATGCGTTGAGTTTAGCTTTGTTACATTTCATTTTTCCAATAACTAAATTATACAGCAAATCCCTGCAGCATCGATGGGCCCAGAGATCGC
>JAECWI010000385.1:0-14962 GCA_018150345.1 Drosophila equinoxialis | reverse complement strand
ACTTATTCTATACTTAACTATGTATTGTCTAAATTAACTAACATATCATTCTTAGAACCCGATAATTATTAACATAGTTGTATCGTAATACAACACAAACAATATATTTCAAACAGATACAAAGCTTCTCTAATGCTCCTTATGCTCCAACAATCTGTCCAACGACGCTCTCGCTTCTACGCATTCATTTTGCCTTGCAGCACAAGCACCTCCCGATCAGCCCCATTGATTTGTACAGGGCACCCTGCACCCAGCACCCGTCTCTTAGGCTTGCTTGGCCGTCACTTTTACTCTCTCTTACTTCTCGGGTTTCGGTCTCTTACGATCGACCTTCGTTCGGTTTGCATGCGTCGCGCAAGCATCTTCACCCTGGGAGAAAATTGATGGCGGTTGCGTGTGATTCGATCGGCCATAACTGTGTTTGATCGTAAGGAACTGATCGTAGCTCCAATGTTGCTACCGATGGTATGTGTTTCGGCTGTATATTCTGCTGTGTATCTTGTATTCGTAGTTTTTATATTATTTGGCTTGTCGTGTGGAACATCAATTTGTATGTTCCTCAAACTGCCCCCTACTTCGTGAGGGATTTGCCCTCCCCTCTCCCTTGTACTTTGTGTTTTTTTATTTTTGACTCCTCTAGTGCATATATACACATTTTAATTTTTTCCTTTTCATGGTTGCATGTATGTGTTGTGGCCTTAGTTTGCCTTTTCTTTCTTTTTTTCTCCTTGCTTGTTTTCATGTATGTGTTTTCTTTTTTTTTTTCTGCACTCATCTCGCACTTTTCTTGGCCGTTTGTCATCTTTTCCTGTTGGCGATTACTAGGTATCTTTTCATTGATGGTGGCAGATTAGGGCATCTTTTCCATGTTTTGTAGTTTTTCTGGGTTTGCAAGATTTAATGGTATAGCTGTTATATAAGAGATGGCGGCTATAAAACTCAAAATGGCGGCTGTAGAATGGTTCCAGCAGCTAGTATAGCTATTATATAAGAGATGGCGGCTATAAAACTCAAAATGGCGGCTGTAGAATGGTTCTAGCAGCTAGTATAGCTATTATATAAGAGATGGCGGCTATAAAACTCAAAATGGCGGCTGTAGCATGGTTCCAGCTGCTTGTATGACCGTTATATCAGGGATGGCGGCTATAAAACTCAAAATGGCGGCTGTAGAATGGTTTCAGCAGCTAGTATAGCTGTTATATAAGAGATGGCGGCTATAAAACTCAAAATGGCGGCTGTAGAATGGTTCCAGCAGCTAGTATAGCTATTATATAAGAGATGGCGGCTATAAAAGTCAAAATGGCGGCTGTAGCATGGTTCCAGCTGCTTGTATGACCGTTATATCAGGGATGGCGGCTATAAAACTCAAAATGGCGGCTGTAGAATGGTTCCAGCAGCTAGTATGGCTGTTATATAAGGAGATGGCGGCTATAAAACTCAAAATGGCGGCTGTAGAATGGTTCCAGCAGCTAGTATAGCTGTTATATAAGAGATGGCGGCTATAAAACTCAAAATGGCGGCTGTAGAATGGTTCCAGCAGCTAGTATAGCTATTATATAAGAGATGGCGGCTATAAAACTCAAAATGGCGGCTGTAGAATGGTTCCAGCTGCTTGTATGACTGTTATATCAGGGATGGCGGCTATAAAACTCAAAATGGCGGCTGTAGAATGGTTCCAGCAGCTAGTATAGCTGTTATATAAGAGATGGCGGCTATAAAACTCAAAATGGCGGCTGTAGAATGGTTCCAGCAGCTAGTATAGCTGTTATATAAGAGATGGCGGCTATAAAACTCAAAATGGCGGCTGTAGAATGGTTCCACAGCTAGTATAGCTGTTATATAAGAGATGGCGGCTATAAAACTCAAAATGGCGGCTGTAGAATGGTTCCAGCTGCTTGTATGACTGTTATATAAGAGATGGCGGCTATAAAACTCAAAATGGCGGCTGTAGAATGGTTCCAGCAGCTAGTATAGCTGTTATATAAGAGATGGCGGCTATAAAACTCAAAATGGCGGCTGTAGAATGGTTCCAGCAGCTAGTATAGCTGTTATATAAGAGATGGCGGCTATAAAACTCAAAATGGCGGCTGTAGAATGGTTCCAGCAGCTAGTATAGCTGTTATATAAGAGATGGCGGCTATAAAACTCAAAATGGCGGCTGTAGAATGGTTCCAGCAGCTAGTATAGCTGTTATATAAGAGATGGCGGCTATAAAACTCAAAATGGCGGCTGTAGAATGGTTCCAGCAGCTAGTATAGCTATTATATAAGAGATGGCGGCTATAAAAGTCAAAATGGCGGCTGTAGCATGGTTCCAGCTGCTTGTATGACCGTTATATCAGGGATGGCGGCTATAAAACTCAAAATGGCGGCTGTAGAATGGTTCCAGCAGCTAGTATAGCTGTTATATAAGAGATGGCGGCTATAAAACTCAAAATGGCGGCTGTAGAATGGTTCCAGCAGCTAGTATAGCTGTTATATAAGAGATGGCGGCTATAAAACTCAAAATGGCGGCTGTAGAATGGTTCCAGCAGCTAGTATAGACCGTTATATAAGAGATGGCGGCTATAAAACTCAAAATGGCGGCTGTAGAATGGTTCCAGCAGCTAGTATAGCTGTTATATAAGAGATGGCGGCTATAAAACTCAAAATGGCGGCTGTAGAATGGTTCCAGCTGCTTGTAGCTAGTATAGCTGTTATATAAGGGATGGCGGCTATAAAACTCAAAATGGCGGCTGTAGAATGGTTCCAGCAGCTAGTAAGTAGCTGTTATATAAGAGATGGCGGCTATAAAACTCAAAATGGCGGCTGTAGAATGGTTCCAGCAGCTAGTATAGCGCTATTATATAGGGATGGCGGCTATAAAACTCAAAATGGCGGCTGTAGAATGGTTCCAGCAGCTTGTATAGCTTATATAAGAGAAATGGCGGCTATAAAACTCAAAATGGCGGCTGTAGAATGGTTCCAGCAGCTAGTATAGCTGTTATATAAGAGATGGCGGCTATAAAACTCAAAATGGCGGCTGTAGAATGGTTCCAGCAGCTTGTATAGACTGTTATATCAGGGATGGCGGCTATAAAACTCAAAATGGCGGCTGTAGAATGGTTCCAGCAGCTAGTATAGCTGTTATATAAGAGATGGCGGCTATAAAACTCAAAATGGCGGCTGTAGAATGGTTCCAGCAGCTAGTATAGCTATTATATAAGAGATGGCGGCTATAAAAGTCAAAATGGCGGCTGTAGAATGGTTCCAGCAGCTTTATATAGCTGTTATATAAGAGATGGCGGCTATAAAACTCAAAATGGCGGCTGTAGAATGGTTCCAGCAGCTAGTATGAATGGCGGCTATAAAAAAAAGCGAGAATGTTCCAGCAGCTAGTGTATAGCTTTATATAAGAGATGGCGGCTATAAAACTCAAAATGGCGGCTGTAGAATGGTTCCAGCAGCTAGTATAGCTGTTATATAAGAGATGGCGGCTATAAAACTCAAAATGGCGGCTGTAGAATGGTTCCAGCAGCTAGTATAGCTGTTATATAAGAGATGGCGGCTATAAAACTCAAAATGGCGGCTGTAGAATGGTTCCAGCAGCTAGTATAGCTGTTATATAAGAGATGGCGGCTATAAAACTCAAAATGGCGGCTGTAGAATGGTTCCAGCAGCTAGTATAGCTGTTATATAAGAGATGGCGGCTATAAAACTCAAAATGGCGGCTGTAGAATGGTTCCAGCAGCTAGTATAGCTGTTATATAAGAGATGGCGGCTATAAAACTCAAAATGGCGGCTGTAGAATGGTTCCAGCAGCTAGTATAGCTGTTATATAAGAGATGGCGGCTATAAAACTCAAAATGGCGGCTGTAGAATGGTTCCAGCAGCTAGTATAGCTGTTATATAAGAGATGGCGGCTATAAAACTCAAAATGGCGGCTGTAGAATGGTTCCAGCAGCTAGTATAGCTGTTATATAAGAGATGGCGGCTATAAAACTCAAAATGGCGGCTGTAGAATGGTTCCAGCAGCTAGTATAGCTGTTATATAAGAGATGGCGGCTATAAAACTCAAAATGGCGGCTGTAGAATGGTTCCAGCAGCTAGTATAGCTGTTATATAAGAGATGGCGGCTATAAAACTCAAAATGGCGGCTGTAGAATGGTTCCAGCAGCTAGTATAGCTATTATATAAGAGATGGCGGCTATAAAACTCAAAATGGCGGCTGTAGAATGGTTCCAGCAGCTAGTATAGCTGTTATATAAGAGATGGCGGCTATAAAACTCAAAATGGCGGCTGTAGAATGGTTCCAGCAGCTAGTATAGCTGTTATATAAGAGATGGCGGCTATAAAACTCAAAATGGCGGCTGTAGAATGGTTCCAGCAGCTAGTATAGCTGTTATATAAGAGATGGCGGCTATAAAACTCAAAATGGCGGCTGTAGAATGGTTCCAGCAGCTAGTATAGCTGTTATATAAGAGATGGCGGCTATAAAACTCAAAATGGCGGCTGTAGAATGGTTCCAGCAGCTAGTATAGCTGTTATATAAGGGATGGCGGCTATAAAACTCAAAATGGCGGCTGTAGAATGGTTCCAGCAGCTAGTATAGCTGTTATATAAGAGATGGCGGCTATAAAACTCAAAATGGCGGCTGTAGAATGGTTCCAGCAGCTAGTATAGCTGTTATATAAGAGATGGCGGCTATAAAACTCAAAATGGCGGCTGTAGAATGGTTCCAGCAGCTAGTATAGCTGTTATATAAGAGATGGCGGCTATAAAACTCAAAATGGCGGCTGTAGAATGGTTCCAGCAGCTAGTATAGCTGTTATATAAGAGATGGCGGCTATAAAACTCAAAATGGCGGCTGTAGAATGGTTCCAGCAGCTAGTATGGCTGTTATATAAGGATGGCGGCAACAGATAGCACTATAAAGAGATGGCGGCTAATAGCTATTATATAAGAGATGGCGGCTATAAAACTCAAAATGGCGGCTGTAGAATGGTTCCAGCAGCTAGTATAGCTGTTATATAAGAGATGGCGGCTATAAAACTCAAAATGGCGGCTGTAGAATGGTTCCAGCAGCTAGTATAGCTGTTATATAAGAGATGGCGGCTATAAAACTCAAAATGGCGGCTGTAGAATGGTTCCAGCAGCTAGTATAGCTGTTATATAAGAGATGGCGGCTATAAAACTCAAAATGGCGGCTGTAGAATGGTTCCAGCAGCTAGTATAGCTGTTATATAAGAGATGGCGGCTATAAAACTCAAAATGGCGGCTGTAGAATGGTTCCAGCAGCTAGTATAGCTGTTATATAAGAGATGGCGGCTATAAAACTCAAAATGGCGGCTGTAGAATGGTTCCAGCAGCTAGTATAGCTGTTATATAAGAGATGGCGGCTATAAAACTCAAAATGGCGGCTGTAGAATGGTTTCAGCAGCTAGTATAGCTGTTATATAAGAGATGGCGGCTATAAAACTCAAAATGGCGGCTGTAGAATGGTTCCAGCAGCTAGTATAGCTATTATATAAGAGATGGCGGCTATAAAACTCAAAATGGCGGCTGTAGAATGGTTCCAGCAGCTAGTATAGCTATTATATAAGAGATGGCGGCTATAAAACTCAAAATGGCGGCTGTAGAATGGTTCCAGCAGCTAGTATAGCTGTTATATAAGAGATGGCGGCTATAAAACTCAAAATGGCGGCTGTAGAATGGTTCCAGCAGCTAGTATAGCTGTTATATAAGAGATGGCGGCTATAAAACTCAAAATGGCGGCTGTAGAATGGTTCCAGCTAGCTAGTATAGACTGTTATATAAGAGATGGCGGCTATAAAACTCAAAATGGCGGCTGTAGAATGGTTCCAGCAGCTAGTATAGCTGTTATATAAGAGATGGCGGCTATAAAACTCAAAATGGCGGCTGTAGAATGGTTCCAGCAGCTAGTATAGCTGTTATATAAGAGATGGCGGCTATAAAACTCAAAATGGCGGCTGTAGAATGGTTTCAGCAGCTAGTATAGCTGTTATATAAGAGATGGCGGCTATAAAACTCAAAATGGCGGCTGTAGAATGGTTCTAGCAGCTAGTATAGCTATTATATAAGAGATGGCGGCTATAAAACTCAAAATGGCGGCTGTAGCATGGTTCCAGCTGCTTGTATGACCGTTATATCAGGGATGGCGGCTATAAAACTCAAAATGGCGGCTGTAGAATGGTTCCAGCAGCTTGTATAGACTGTTATATAAGGGATGGCGGCTATAAAACTCAAAATGGCGGCTGTAGAATGGTTCCAGCAGCTAGTATAGCTGTTATATAAGAGATGGCGGCTATAAAACTCAAAATGGCGGCTGTAGAATGGTTCCAGCAGCTAGTATAGCTGTTATATAAGAGATGGCGGCTATAAAACTCAAAATGGCGGCTGTAGAATGGTTCCAGCTAGCTAGTATATCTTATATAAGAGATGGCGGCTATAAAACTCAAAATGGCGGCTGTAGAATGGTTCCAGCAGCTAGTATAGCTGTTATATAAGAGATGGCGGCTATAAAACTCAAAATGGCGGCTGTAGAATGGTTCACAGCTAGCCTATAGCTGACCGTTATATAAGAGATGGCGGCTATAAAACTCAAAATGGCGGCTGTAGAATGGTTCCAGCAGCTAGTATAGCTGTTATATAAGAGATGGCGGCTATAAAACTCAAAATGGCGGCTGTAGAATGGTTCCAGCAGCTAGTATAGCTATTATATAAGAGATGGCGGCTATAAAACTCAAAATGGCGGCTGTAGCAATGGTTCCAGCAGCTTGTATGACTGTTATATAAGGGATGGCGGCTATAAAACTCAAAATGGCGGCTGTAGAATGGTTCCAGCAGCTAGTATAGCTGTTATATAAGAGATGGCGGCTATAAAACTCAAAATGGCGGCTGTAGAATGGTTCCAGCAGCTAGTATAGCTGTTATATAAGAGATGGCGGCTATAAAACTCAAAATGGCGGCTGTAGAATGGTTCCAGCAGCTAGTATAGCTTTATATAAGAGATGGCGGCTATAAAACTCAAAATGGCGGCTGTAGAATGGTTCCAGCTGCTTGTATGACTGTTATATAAGAGATGGCGGCTATAAAACTCAAAATGGCGGCTGTAGAATGGTTCCAGCAGCTAGTATAGCTGTTATATAAGAGATGGCGGCTATAAAACTCAAAATGGCGGCTGTAGAATGGTTCCAGCAGCTAGTATAGCTGTTATATAAGAGATGGCGGCTATAAAACTCAAAATGGCGGCTGTAGAATGGTTCCAGCAGCTAGTATAGCTGTTATATAAGAGATGGCGGCTATAAAACTCAAAATGGCGGCTGTAGAATGGTTCTAGCAGCTAGTATAGCTGTTATATAAGAGATGGCGGCTATAAAACTCAAAATGGCGGCTGTAGAATGGTTCCAGCAGCTAGTATAGCTGTTATATAAGAGATGGCGGCTATAAAACTCAAAATGGCGGCTGTAGAATGGTTCCAGCAGCTAGTATAGCTGTTATATAAGAGATGGCGGCTATAAAACTCAAAATGGCGGCTGTAGAATGGTTCCAGCAGCTAGTATAGCTGTTATATAAGAGATGGCGGCTATAAAACTCAAAATGGCGGCTGTAGAATGGTTCCAGCAGCTAGTATAGCTGTTATATAAGAGATGGCGGCTATAAAACTCAAAATGGCGGCTGTAGAATGGTTCCAGCAGCTAGTATAGCTGTTATATAAGAGATGGCGGCTATAAAACTCAAAATGGCGGCTGTAGAATGGTTCCAGCAGCTAGTATAGCTATTATATAAGAGATGGCGGCTATAAAACTCAAAATGGCGGCTGTAGAATGGTTCCAGCAGCTAGTATAGCTGTTATATAAGAGATGGCGGCTATAAAACTCAAAATGGCGGCTGTAGAATGGTTCCAGCAGCTAGTATAGCTGTTATATAAGAGATGGCGGCTATAAAACTCAAAATGGCGGCTGTAGAATGGTTCCAGCAGCTAGTATAGCTGTTATATAAGAGATGGCGGCTATAAAACTCAAAATGGCGGCTGTAGAATGGTTCCAGCAGCTAGTATAGCTGTTATATAAGAGATGGCGGCTATAAAACTCAAAATGGCGGCTGTAGAATGGTTCCAGCAGCTAGTATAGCTGTTATATAAGAGATGGCGGCTATAAAACTCAAAATGGCGGCTGTAGAATGGTTCCAGCAGCTAGTATAGCTGTTATATAAGAGATGGCGGCTATAAAACTCAAAATGGCGGCTGTAGAATGGTTCCAGCAGCTAGTATAGCTGTTATATAAGAGATGGCGGCTATAAAACTCAAAATGGCGGCTGTAGAATGGTTCCAGCAGCTAGTATGAGCTGTTATATAAGAGATGGCGGCTATAAAACTCAAAATGGCGGCTGTAGAATGGTTCCAGCAGCTAGTATAGCTGTTATATAAGAGATGGCGGCTATAAAACTCAAAATGGCGGCTGTAGAATGGTTCCAGCAGCTAGTATAGCTGTTATATAAGAGATGGCGGCTATAAAACTCAAAATGGCGGCTGTAGAATGGTTCCAGCAGCTAGTATAGCTGTTATATAAGAGATGGCGGCTATAAAACTCAAAATGGCGGCTGTAGAATGGTTCCAGCAGCTAGTATAGCTGTTATATAAGAGATGGCGGCTATAAAACTCAAAATGGCGGCTGTAGAATGGTTCCAGCAGCTAGTATAGCTGTTATATAAGAGATGGCGGCTATAAAACTCAAAATGGCGGCTGTAGAATGGTTCCAGCAGCTAGTATAGCTGTTATATAAGAGATGGCGGCTATAAAACTCAAAATGGCGGCTGTAGAATGGTTCCAGCAGCTAGTATAGCTGTTATATAAGAGATGGCGGCTATAAAACTCAAAATGGCGGCTGTAGAATGGTTCCAGCAGCTAGTATAGCTGTTATATAAGAGATGGCGGCTATAAAACTCAAAATGGCGGCTGTAGAATGGTTCCAGCAGCTAGTATAGCTGTTATATAAGAGATGGCGGCTATAAAACTCAAAATGGCGGCTGTAGAATGGTTCCAGCAGCTAGTATAGCTGTTATATAAGAGATGGCGGCTATAAAACTCAAAATGGCGGCTGTAGAATGGTTCCAGCAGCTAGTATAGCTGTTATATAAGAGATGGCGGCTATAAAACTCAAAATGGCGGCTGTAGAATGGTTCCAGCAGCTAGTATAGCTGTTATATAAGAGATGGCGGCTATAAAACTCAAAATGGCGGCTGTAGAATGGTTCCAGCAGCTAGTATAGCTGTTATATAAGAGATGGCGGCTATAAAACTCAAAATGGCGGCTGTAGAATGGTTCCAGCAGCTAGTATAGCTGTTATATAAGAGATGGCGGCTATAAAACTCAAAATGGCGGCTGTAGAATGGTTCCAGCAGCTAGTATAGCTGTTATATAAGAGATGGCGGCTATAAAACTCAAAATGGCGGCTGTAGAATGGTTCCAGCAGCTAGTATAGCTATTATATAAGAGATGGCGGCTATAAAACTCAAAATGGCGGCTGTAGAATGGTTCCAGCAGCTAGTATAGCTGTTATATAAGAGATGGCGGCTATAAAACTCAAAATGGCGGCTGTAGAATGGTTCCAGCAGCTAGTATAGCTGTTATATAAGAGATGGCGGCTATAAAACTCAAAATGGCGGCTGTAGAATGGTTCTAGCAGCTAGTATAGCTATTATATAAGAGATGGCGGCTATAAAAGTCAAAATGGCGGCTGTAGCATGGTTCCAGCTGCTTGTATGACCGTTATATCAGGGATGGCGGCTATAAAACTCAAAATGGCGGCTGTAGAATGGTTCCAGCAGCTAGTATAGCTGTTATATAAGAGATGGCGGCTATAAAACTCAAAATGGCGGCTGTAGAATGGTTCCAGCAGCTAGTATAGCTATTATATAAGAGATGGCGGCTATAAAACTCAAAATGGCGGCTGTAGAATGGTTCCAGCAGCTAGTATAGCTATTATATAAGAGATGGCGGCTATAAAAGTCAAAATGGCGGCTGTAGCATGGTTCCAGCTGCTTGTATGACCGTAAAGGTTAGCAGCTAGTATAGCTGTTATATAAGAGATGGCGGCTATAAAACTCAAAATGGCGGCTGTAGAATGGTTCCAGCAGCTAGTATAGCTGTTATATAAGAGATGGCGGCTATAAAACTCAAAATGGCGGCTGTAGAATGGTTCCAGCAGCTAGTATAGCTGTTATATAAGAGATGGCGGCTATAAAACTCAAAATGGCGGCTGTAGAATGGTTCCAGCAGCTAGTATAGCTGTTATATAAGAGATGGCGGCTATAAAACTCAAAATGGCGGCTGTAGAATGGTTCCAGCAGCTAGTATAGCTGTTATATAAGAGATGGCGGCTATAAAACTCAAAATGGCGGCTGTAGAATGGTTCCAGCAGCTAGTATAGCTGTTATATAAGAGATGGCGGCTATAAAACTCAAAATGGCGGCTGTAGAATGGTTCCAGCAGCTAGTATAGCTGTTATATAAGAGATGGCGGCTATAAAACTCAAAATGGCGGCTGTAGAATGGTTCCAGCAGCTAGTATAGCTGTTATATAAGAGATGGCGGCTATAAAACTCAAAATGGCGGCTGTAGAATGGTTCCAGCAGCTAGTATGAGCTGTTATATAAGAGATGGCGGCTATAAAACTCAAAATGGCGGCTGTAGAATGGTTCCAGCAGCTAGTATAGCTGTTATATAAGAGATGGCGGCTATAAAACTCAAAATGGCGGCTGTAGAATGGTTCCAGCAGCTAGTATAGCTGTTATATAAGAGATGGCGGCTATAAAACTCAAAATGGCGGCTGTAGAATGGTTCCAGCAGCTAGTATAGCTGTTATATAAGAGATGGCGGCTATAAAACTCAAAATGGCGGCTGTAGAATGGTTCCAGCAGCTAGTATAGCTGTTATATAAGAGATGGCGGCTATAAAACTCAAAATGGCGGCTGTAGAATGGTTCCAGCAGCTAGTATAGCTGTTATATAAGAGATGGCGGCTATAAAACTCAAAATGGCGGCTGTAGAATGGTTCCAGCAGCTAGTATAGCTGTTATATAAGAGATGGCGGCTATAAAACTCAAAATGGCGGCTGTAGAATGGTTCCAGCAGCTAGTATAGCTGTTATATAAGAGATGGCGGCTATAAAACTCAAAATGGCGGCTGTAGAATGGTTCCAGCAGCTAGTATAGCTGTTATATAAGAGATGGCGGCTATAAAACTCAAAATGGCGGCTGTAGAATGGTTCCAGCAGCTAGTATAGCTGTTATATAAGAGATGGCGGCTATAAAACTCAAAATGGCGGCTGTAGAATGGTTCCAGCAGCTAGTATAGCTGTTATATAAGAGATGGCGGCTATAAAACTCAAAATGGCGGCTGTAGAATGGTTCCAGCAGCTAGTATAGCTGTTATATAAGAGATGGCGGCTATAAAACTCAAAATGGCGGCTGTAGAATGGTTCCAGCAGCTAGTATAGCTGTTATATAAGAGATGGCGGCTATAAAACTCAAAATGGCGGCTGTAGAATGGTTCCAGCAGCTAGTATAGCTGTTATATAAGAGATGGCGGCTATAAAACTCAAAATGGCGGCTGTAGAATGGTTCCAGCAGCTAGTATAGCTGTTATATAAGAGATGGCGGCTATAAAACTCAAAATGGCGGCTGTAGAATGGTTCCAGCAGCTAGTATAGCTGTTATATAAGAGATGGCGGCTATAAAACTCAAAATGGCGGCTGTAGAATGGTTCCAGCAGCTAGTATAGCTGTTATATAAGAGATGGCGGCTATAAAACTCAAAATGGCGGCTGTAGAATGGTTCCAGCAGCTAGTATAGCTGTTATATAAGAGATGGCGGCTATAAAACTCAAAATGGCGGCTGTAGAATGGTTCCAGCAGCTAGTATAGCTGTTATATAAGAGATGGCGGCTATAAAACTCAAAATGGCGGCTGTAGAATGGTTCCAGCAGCTAGTATAGCTGTTATATAAGAGATGGCGGCTATAAAACTCAAAATGGCGGCTGTAGAATGGTTCCAGCAGCTAGTATAGCTGTTATATAAGAGATGGCGGCTATAAAACTCAAAATGGCGGCTGTAGAATGGTTCCAGCAGCTAGTATAGCTGTTATATAAGAGATGGCGGCTATAAAACTCAAAATGGCGGCTGTAGAATGGTTCCAGCAGCTAGTATAGCTGTTATATAAGAGATGGCGGCTATAAAACTCAAAATGGCGGCTGTAGAATGGTTCCAGCAGCTAGTATAGCTGTTATATAAGAGATGGCGGCTATAAAACTCAAAATGGCGGCTGTAGAATGGTTCCAGCAGCTAGTATAGCTGTTATATAAGAGATGGCGGCTATAAAACTCAAAATGGCGGCTGTAGAATGGTTCCAGCAGCTAGTATAGCTGTTATATAAGAGATGGCGGCTATAAAACTCAAAATGGCGGCTGTAGAATGGTTCCAGCAGCTAGTATAGCTGTTATATAAGAGATGGCGGCTATAAAACTCAAAATGGCGGCTGTAGAATGGTTCCAGCAGCTAGTATAGCTGTTATATAAGAGATGGCGGCTATAAAACTCAAAATGGCGGCTGTAGAATGGTTCCAGCAGCTAGTATAGCTGTTATATAAGAGATGGCGGCTATAAAACTCAAAATGGCGGCTGTAGAATGGTTCCAGCAGCTAGTATAGCTGTTATATAAGAGATGGCGGCTATAAAACTCAAAATGGCGGCTGTAGAATGGTTCCAGCAGCTAGTATAGCTGTTATATAAGAGATGGCGGCTATAAAACTCAAAATGGCGGCTGTAGAATGGTTCCAGCAGCTAGTATAGCTGTTATATAAGAGATGGCGGCTATAAAACTCAAAATGGCGGCTGTAGAATGGTTCCAGCAGCTAGTATAGCTGTTATATAAGAGATGGCGGCTATAAAACTCAAAATGGCGGCTGTAGAATGGTTCCAGCAGCTAGTATAGCTGTTATATAAGAGATGGCGGCTATAAAACTCAAAATGGCGGCTGTAGAATGGTTCCAGCAGCTAGTATAGCTGTTATATAAGAGATGGCGGCTATAAAACTCAAAATGGCGGCTGTAGAATGGTTCCAGCAGCTAGTATAGCTGTTATATAAGAGATGGCGGCTATAAAACTCAAAATGGCGGCTGTAGAATGGTTCCAGCAGCTAGTATAGCTGTTATATAAGAGATGGCGGCTATAAAACTCAAAATGGCGGCTGTAGAATGGTTCCAGCAGCTAGTATAGCTGTTATATAAGAGATGGCGGCTATAAAACTCAAAATGGCGGCTGTAGAATGGTTCCAGCAGCTAGTATAGCTGTTATATAAGAGATGGCGGCTATAAAACTCAAAATGGCGGCTGTAGAATGGTTCCAGCAGCTAGTATAGCTGTTATATAAGAGATGGCGGCTATAAAACTCAAAATGGCGGCTGTAGAATGGTTCCAGCAGCTAGTATAGCTGTTATATAAGAGATGGCGGCTATAAAACTCAAAATGGCGGCTGTAGAATGGTTCCAGCAGCTAGTATAGCTGTTATATAAGAGATGGCGGCTATAAAACTCAAAATGGCGGCTGTAGAATGGTTCCAGCAGCTAGTATAGCTGTTATATAAGAGATGGCGGCTATAAAACTCAAAATGGCGGCTGTAGAATGGTTCCAGCAGCTAGTATAGCTGTTATATAAGAGATGGCGGCTATAAAACTCAAAATGGCGGCTGTAGAATGGTTCCAGCAGCTAGTATAGCTGTTATATAAGAGATGGCGGCTATAAAACTCAAAATGGCGGCTGTAGAATGGTTCCAGCAGCTAGTATAGCTGTTATATAAGAGATGGCGGCTATAAAACTCAAAATGGCGGCTGTAGAATGGTTCCAGCAGCTAGTATAGCTGTTATATAAGAGATGGCGGCTATAAAACTCAAAATGGCGGCTGTAGAATGGTTCCAGCAGCTAGTATAGCTGTTATATAAGAGATGGCGGCTATAAAACTCAAAATGGCGGCTGTAGAATGGTTCCAGCAGCTAGTATAGCTGTTATATAAGAGATGGCGGCTATAAAACTCAAAATGGCGGCTGTAGAATGGTTCCAGCAGCTAGTATAGCTGTTATATAAGAGATGGCGGCTATAAAACTCAAAATGGCGGCTGTAGAATGGTTCCAGCAGCTAGTATAGCTGTTATATAAGAGATGGCGGCTATAAAACTCAAAATGGCGGCTGTAGAATGGTTCCAGCAGCTAGTATAGCTGTTATATAAGAGATGGCGGCTATAAAACTCAAAATGGCGGCTGTAGAATGGTTCCAGCAGCTAGTATAGCTGTTATATAAGAGATGGCGGCTATAAAACTCAAAATGGCGGCTGTAGAATGGTTCCAGCAGCTAGTATAGCTGTTATATAAGAGATGGCGGCTATAAAACTCAAAATGGCGGCTGTAGAATGGTTCCAGCAGCTAGTATAGCTGTTATATAAGAGATGGCGGCTATAAAACTCAAAATGGCGGCTGTAGAATGGTTCCAGCAGCTAGTATAGCTGTTATATAAGAGATGGCGGCTATAAAACTCAAAATGGCGGCTGTAGAATGGTTCCAGCAGCTAGTATAGCTGTTATATAAGAGATGGCGGCTATAAAACTCAAAATGGCGGCTGTAGAATGGTTCCAGCAGCTAGTATAGCTGTTATATAAGAGATGGCGGCTATAAAACTCAAAATGGCGGCTGTAGAATGGTTCCAGCAGCTAGTATAGCTGTTATATAAGAGATGGCGGCTATAAAACTCAAAATGGCGGCTGTAGAATGGTTCCAGCAGCTAGTATAGCTGTTATATAAGAGATGGCGGCTATAAAACTCAAAATGGCGGCTGTAGAATGGTTCCAGCAGCTAGTATAGCTATTATATAAGAGATGGCGGCTATAAAACTCAAAATGGCGGCTGTAGAATGGTTCCAG
>JAECWI010000384.1:0-18801 GCA_018150345.1 Drosophila equinoxialis | reverse complement strand
GGCTGTAGAATGGTTCCAGCAGCTGGTAAAGCTGTTTTATGAGAGATGGCGGCTATAAAAATTCAAATGGCGGCTATAGAATGGTTCCAGCAGCTAGTAAAGCTGGTGCGAGTAAGAGATGGCGGCTATAAAACCAAAATGACGGCCGTAGAATAATTGCAGCAGCTAGTATAGCTGTTATATAAGAGATGGCGGCTAGAAAACTGGAAATGGCGGCTGTAGAACGGTTCCAGCAGGCTAGTATAGCTGTTAATATAAGAGATGGCGGCTATAAAACTCAAAATGGCGGCTGTAGAATGGTTCCAGCAGTTAGTAAAGCTGTTATATAAGAGATGGCGGCTATAAAACTGAAAAATGAGCGGCCGTAGAACGGTTCCAGCAGCTGGTATAGCTGTTATATAAGAGATGGCGGCTATAAAACTCAAATGGCGGCTGTAGAATGGTTCCAGCAGCTAGTAAAGCTGTTATATAAGAGATGGCGTCTATAAAACTGTAAAATGAGGCCTGGTAGAATGTGGTTCCAGCAGCTAGTAAAGCTGTTATATAAGAGATGGCGGCTATATAACTCAAAATGGCGGCTGTAGAATGGTTCCAGCAGCTGGGGTAAAGCTGTTGTATAAGAGATGGCGGCTATAAAAATCGAAAATCGCGGCTGTAGAATGGTTGCAGCAGCCAGTAAAGCCGTTGGATAAGAGATGGCGGCTATAAAACCCAAAATGGCGGCTGTAGAATGGATCCAGCAGCTAGTAAAGCTGATATATAAGAGATGGCGTCCATAAAACCTCAAAATGGCGGCTGTAGAATGTGTTCCAGCAGCTGGTAAAGCTGTTTTATGAGAGATGGCGGCTATAAAATTCAAAATGGCGGCTATAGAATGGATTCCAGCAGCTAGTAAAGCTGTTATATAAGAGATGGCGGCTATAAAACTCAAACTGACGGCCGTAGAATGGTTCCAGCAGCTAGTATAGCTGTTATATAAGAGATGGCGGGTATAAAACCCAAAATGGCGGCTGTAGAATGGTTCTGGCAGCTAGTAAAGTTGATATATAAAAGATGGCGGCTATAAAACTCAAAATGGCGGCCGTAGAATGGTTCCAGCAGCTGGTAAAGTTGTTATTCCTAAGAGATGGAGGCTATAAAACTGAAAATGGCGGTTGTAGAATGGTTCCAGCAGCCAGCATAGCTGTTATATAAGAGATGGCGGCTATAAAACTCAAAATGGCGGCTGTAGAATGGTTCCAGCAGCCAGTAAAGCTCCTATGTAAGAGATGGCGGGTATAAAACCCAAAAATGGCGGCTGTAGAATGGTTCCAGCAGCCAGTAAAGCTGTTATATAAGAGATGGCGGGCTATAAAACTCAAAATGGCGGCCGTAGAATGGTTCCAGCAGCTGGTAAAGCTGTTATATAAGAGATGGCGGGAATAAAAGTCAAAAATGGCGGCTGTAGAAGTGGTTCCAGCAGCTAGTAAAGCTGTTATATAAGAGATGGCGGCTATAAAACGCCAAATGGCGGCTGTAGAATGGTTCCATCAGCTAGTAAGGCTGTTATATAAGAGATGGCGGTTATAAAACTGAAAATGGCGGCTGTAGAACGGTTCCAGCAGCTGGTATAGCTGTTATATAAGAGATGGCGGCTATACAACTCAAAAATGGCGGCTGTAGATTGGTTCCAGCAGCTAGTAAAGCTGTTATATAAGAGAGTGGCGGCTATAAAACTGAAAATGGCGGCTGTAAATTGGTTCCAGCAGCTAGTAAAGTTGTTGTATAAGAGATGGTGTGCTATATAACTCAAAAATGGCGGCTGTAGAATGGTTCCAGCAGCTAGTATAGCTGTTATATGAGAGATGGCGGCTATAAAACTCAAATGGCGGATGTAGAATGGTTCCAGCACCTAGTAAAGCTGTTGTATAAGAGATGGCGAGGGCTAGAAAACTTAAAAATCGCGGCTGTAGAATGGTTCCAGCAGCTAGTAAAGCTGTTGTATAAGAGATGGCGGCTATAAAACTCTAAATTATGGCGGCTGTAGATCGGTTCCAGCAGCTAGTAAAGCTGATATATAAGAGATGGCGTCTATAAACCAAAAAGGCGGCTGTAGAACGGTTCCAAGGAGCTGGTAAAGCTGTTTTATGAGAGATGGCGGCTATAAAACTCAAAATGACGGCTGTAGAATGGTTCCAGCAGCTAGTATGAGCTGTTAGAGAAGAGATGGCGGGTATAAACCCAAAAATGGCGGCTGTAGAATGGTTCCGAGCAGCCAGTAAAGCTGATTATATAAAAGAGATGGCGGCTATAAAACTCAAAAATGGCGGCGTAGAATGGTCCCAGCAGCCGGTGGGTAAAGCCGTTATATAAGAGATGGCGGCTATAAAACTCAAAATGGTGGCTGTAGAATGGTTCCAGCAGCTAGTAAAGCTGTTATATAAGAGATGGCAGCTATAAAAACTGGAAAATGGCGGCTGTAGAATGGTTCACCATCAGCTAGCAAAGCTGTTGTATAAGAGGATGGCGGCTATAAAACTCTGAAATGGCGGCTGTAGAATAGTTCCAGCAGCTAGTATAGCTGTTATATAAGAGATGGCGGCTATAAAAACCAAAAATGGCGGGCTGTAGAATGGTTCCAGCAGCAGTATAGCTGTTATATAAGAGATGGCAGCTATAAAACTCAAAATGGCGGCTGTAGAATGGTTCCAGCAGCTAGTAAAGCTGTTATATAAGAGATGGCGGCTATAAAACTCAAAATGGCGGATGTAGAATGGTTCCAGCAGCTAGTAAAGCTGTTGTATAAGAGATGGCGGCTTTAAAACTGAAAATGGCGGCTGTATAATGGTTCCAGCAGCTAGTAAAGCTGTTGTATAAGAAATGGTGGCTATAAAACTCAAAATGGCGGCTGTATAATGGTTCCAGCAGCTAGTATAGCTGTTATATAAGAGATGGCGGCTATAAAACTCAAAATGGCGGATGTAGAATGGTTCCAGCAGCTAGTAAAGCTGTTGTATAAGAGATGGCGGCTATAAAACTCAAAATGGTGGCTGTATAATGGTTCCAGCAGCTAGTAAAGCTGTTGTATAAGAGATGGCGGCTATAAAACTCAAAATGGCGGCTGTATAATGGTTCCAGCAGCTAGTAAAGCTGTTGTATAAGAGATGGCAGCGATAAAACTCAAAAATGGCGGCAGTAGAGTGGTTCCAGCAGCTAGTAAAGCTGTTGTATAAGAGATGGCGGCTATAAAACTCAAAATGGCTGCTGTAGAATGGTTCCAGCAGCTAGTAAAGCTGTTGTATAAGAGATGGCGGCTATAAAACTCAAAATGGCGGCAGTAGAATGGTTCCAGCAGCTAGTAAAGCTGTTGTTTAAGAGATGGCGGCTATAAAAACTCAAAATGGAGGCTGTAGAGTGGTTCCAGCAGCTAATAAAGCTGTTATATAAGAGATGGTGGCTATAAAACTCAAAATGGCGGCTGTATAATGGTTCCAGCAGCTAATAAAGCTGTTATATAAGAGATGGCGGCTATAAAACTGAAAATGGCGGCTGTATAATGGTTCCAGCAGCTAGTATAGCTGTTATATAAGAGATGGCGGCTATAAAACTCAAAATGGCGGCTGTAGAATGGTTCCAGCAGCTAGTAAAGCTGTTATATAAGAGATGGCGGCTATAAAACTGAAAATGGCGGCTGTATAATGGTTCCAGCAGCTAGTAAAGCTGTTATATAAGAGATGGCGGCTATATAACTCAAAATGGCGGCTATAGAATGGTTCCAGCAGCTAGTAAAGCTGTTGTATAAGAGATGGCGGCTATAAAACTCAAAAGGCGGCTATAGAATGGTTCCAGCAGCTAGTAAAGCTGCTATATAAGAGATGGCGGGTATAAAACCCAAAATGGCGGCTGTAGAATGGTTCCAGCAGCTAGTAAAGCTGCTATATAAAAGATGGCGGCTATAAACCTCGAAATGGCGGCCGTAGAATGGTTCCAGCAGCTAGTAAAGCTGTTATCTAAAAGATGGCGGCTATAAAACTGAAAATGGCGGCTGTAGAATGGTTCCAGCAGCTAGTAAAGCTGTTATATAAAAGATGGCGGCTATAAAACTCAAAATGGCGGCTGTAGATTGGTTCCAGCAGCTAGTAAAGCTGTTATATAAGAGATGGCGGGTATAAAACCCAAAATGGCGGCTGTAGAATGGTTCCAGCAGCTAGTAAAGCTGTTATATAAGAGATGGCGGCTATAAAACTCAAAATGGCGGCCGTAGAATGGTTCCAGCAGCTAGTAAAGCTGTTATATAAGAGATGGCGGCTATAAAACTCAAAATGGCGGCTGTAGAATGGTTCCAGCAGCTAGTAAAGCTGTTATATAAGAGATGGCGGCTATAAAACTGAAAATGGCGGCTGTAGAACGGTTCCAGCAGCTAGTATAGCTGTTATATAAGAGATGGCGGCTATAAAAACTCAAAATGGCGGCTGTAGAATGGTTCCAGCAGCTGGTAAAGCTGTTTTATGAGAGATGGCGGCTATAAAACTCAAAATGGCGGCTATAGAATGGTTCCAGCAGCTAGTAAAGCTGTTATATAAGAGATGGCGGCTATAAAACTCAAAATGACGGCCGTAGAATGGTTCCAGCAGCTAGTATAGCTGTTATATAAGAGATGGCGGGTATAAAACCCAAAATGGCGGCTGTAGAATGGTTCCAGCAGCTAGTAAAGCTGATATATAAAAGATGGCGGCTATAAAACTCAAAATGGCGGCCGTAGAATGGTTCCAGCAGCTAGTAAAGCTGTTATATAAGAGATGGCGGCTATAAAACTCAAAATGGCGGCTGTAGAATGGTTCCAGCAGCTAGCTGTACAAATGGCAGTGCTTATCATAATGATAAGACACATTAAAATTTGTTTTGTTTTTCTTGCTAAACAGTTATTGCAAACGTTTTTTTAAGAATTTACCGAAAAACAATATACCGAATGAAAGATCAAAGCAACAGCTTTGGAAAAGTACCGTTGGTTTTTATTTCCAGCATCTGCCTGCAATGTACCGTTACTTTTCCAGAAATATGTATGATATTTGCTTGCTTGCAAGCGTATCACAATTATAAGACACATTACAAAAAGTGAAGTGAAAGGAGATAGGATAGACTTTTTTTGGTGTATATTATTGATTTACCTCTAGAATTTTTATTTTAAACAAAATGGGGCGATCTACACTGCTTTGTCCTGAAGAAAAGGGCTCTATCTTAGCATATTCCAAGTCAGGTTGGACTGTTGCCCGAATTTCCCGTGAAATTGGTCGTAGTCGAACCGCAATCGCCAATTTTTTAAAAAAATCCGGAAAGTTACGGTAAAAGGCGTAGTACAGGTCGAATTCCGATTCTTAGTGACCGTGAAAAACGGTACATTATTAATAAAGCAAGCAACTCGACAACATCATGTGCCCAACTTGCTTCGATTTCCGGCAAGAAAGTGTCGTCTATGACTGTTTGGCGCACTTTGAATAAATCAAAAAATATTGTACGAGGTGTGCTTAAGAAGATACCCCATTTGACTTCACGACACAAAGCCGCCAGAATCGATTTCGCGCTAAGAAACTTAGAGACAAACTGGGACTCGGTAAGAAACATGTTTTATCATAGCTTGCTTGTAAAGTACCGTTAGTTTTTGTATAAAAGGTTATTTTTTCTGATGAAAAAAAATTTAATCTGGATGGACCGGATGGATATCGCCATTATTGGCGAGATTTACGAAAAGAGCCATTATATTTTTCAAAGAGGAACTTTGGAGGCGGATCGGTGATGGTGTGGGGAGCTTTTACCAAGTTTGGAACTCTAAACTTGCAGTTTACAAGCTCAAGGATGAATAGTTCCGACTACATCCAAGTACTAGAGACTAGCCTGCTGCCATTTTTAACAGAAAATAGAGAAAACCCTATATTTTTATGCAGGATAACGCAAGAATCCACACAAGCCGGCAAACAAAGGCGTTTTTGGAAGACTGTTCTGTCAATTTAATGGACTGGCCAGCATGCTCTCTGGATCTAAATCCAATTGAGAATGTTTGGGGAATTTGGCAAGACGTGTTTATAAAGAAAAACCAGCTACCACATAACCGGAACTTAAAAGAACAAAGGAAGATAGAGTGGGGTCTTTGGAGGATAAAAAACTCGATTCGGATTTCCATTTAAGCGGAAGAGTGCGTTTTTTTTTTTTTTTTTTTATTTAATATTTTTTTTTTTTTTGATTTTTTTATCCCTAAAAAAATTTGGGTGTTTTGAAAATAAGTGTGAAAAAAACGAAGTCTTCATCATTATGATAAGCACTGTAGTAAAGCTGTTATATAAGAGATGGCGGCTATAAAACTCAAAATGGCGGCTGTAGAATGGTTCCATCAGCTAGTAAAGCTGTTGTATAAGAGATGGCGGCTATAAAACTCTAAATGGCGGCTGAAGAATAGTTCCAGCAGCTAGTAGAGCTGTTATATAAGAGATGGCGTCTATAAAAACCCAAAAATGGCGGGCTGTAGATCGGTTACAGCAGCTAGTATAGCTGTTATATAAGAGATGGCGGCTATAAAAACCCAAAATGGTGGCTGTAGGTCGGTTCCAGCAGCTGGTATAGCTGTTATATAAGGGATGGCGGCTATAAAACTCAAAAATGGCGGATGTAGAATGGTTCCAGCAGCTAGTAAAGCCGTTGTATAAGAGATGGCGGCTAGAAAACTCAAAATGGCGGTTGTATAATGGTTCCAGCAAGCTAGTAAAGCTATACATAAGAGATGGCGGCGATAAAACCCAAAAATGGCGGCAGTAGAGTGGTTCCAGCAGCTAGTAAAGCTGTTGTATAAGAGATGGCGGCTATAAACCCAAAAATGGCGGCTGTATAATGGTTCCAGCAGCCAGTAAAGCTGTTGTATAAGAGATGTCAGCGATAAAACCCTAAATGGCGGCGGTAGAGTGGTTCCAGCAGCTAGTAAAGCTGTCATTTAAGAGATGGCGGCTATAAAACTCAAAATGGAGGCTGTAGAATGGTTCCAGCAGCTAATAAAGTAGCGGTTGTAGAAGAGATGGCGGCTATAAAAACCCAAAATGGCGGCTGTAGAATGGTTCCAGCAGCTAGTAAAGCTGTTATATAAGAGATGGCGGCTATAAACCGAGAAAAGAGAGAGCGAGAGAGGCAAAACAATGGCGGATGTAGAATGGTTCCAGCAGCCAGTAAAGCCGTTATATAAGAGATGGCGGCTATAAAAACCCAAAAAATGGCGGCTGTATATCGGTTCCAGCAGCTAGTAAAGCTGTTGTATAAGAGATGGCGGCTATAAAACCGGAAAATGGCGGCTGTATAATGGTTCCAGTAGCTAGTAAAGCTGCTGCGTAAGAGATGGCGGCTATAAAACTGAAAATGGCGGCTTCTGGATTGGTTCCGAGCAGCTAGTAAAGCTGATTACATAAGAGATGGTGGCTATAAAACTCAAAAATGGCGGATGTAGAATGGTTCCAGCAGCTAGTAAGGCTGTTGTATAAGAGATGGCGGCTATAAAACTCAAAATGGCGGCTGTAGAATGGTTCCAGCAGCTAGTAAAGCTGTTGTATAAGAGATGGCGGCTATAAAACCCCACAAAATGGCGGCTCGATAATGGTTCCAGCAGCCAGTAAAGCTGTTGTATAAGAGATGGCGAGCTATAAAAACTCAAAAATGGCGGCCGGGCTGTAGAGATGGGAAAAGTAAAGCGGTTCCAGCAGCTAGTAAAGCTGTTGTATAAGAGATGGCGGCTATAAAAACTCAAAATGGCGGCTGTATAATGGTTCCAGCAGCTAAAGCGGGAGAGAGAAGGGCGAGCGAAAACCCAAAAGGCAGAGAGTGGTCCAGCAAAAGTAAAGCTGTTGTTTAAGAGATGGCGGCGATAAAACTAAAAATGGCGGCAGTAGAGTGGTTCCAGCAGCGTAATAAAGTTGTTATTTAAGAGATGGCGGCTATAAAACCTCAAAATGGAGGCTGTATAATGGTTCCAGCAGCTAGCAAAGCCGTTGTATAAGAGATGGCGGCTATAAAAATCAAAAATGGCGGCTGTGATTTGTTCCAGCAGCAGTAAAGCCGTTATATAAGAGATGGCGGCTATAAAAACCGAAATGGCGGCTGTAGATCGGTTCCAGCAGCCAGTAAAGCTGCGCTATAAGAGATGGCGGCTATAAAACGGAAAATGGCGGTTATAGATCGGTTCCAGCAGCTAGTAAAGCTGTTGTATAAGAGATGGCGGCTATATACCCGGAATGGCGGCTGTAGAATGGTTCCAGCAGCTAGTAAAGCTGTTATATAAGAGATGGCGGCCATAAAACCCAAAAGTGGCGGGCTGTAGAATGGTTCCAGCAGCAGGGTAAAAGCTGATATATAAGAGATGGCGGCTATAAAACCCAAAATGGCGGCCGTAGAATGGTTCCAGCAGCTAGTAAGGCTGTTATATAAGAGATGGCGGCTATAAAAACTCAAAAATGGCGGCCGTAGAATGGTTCCAGCAGCTAGTGTAGCTGTTATATAAGAGATGGCGGCTATAAAACTGAAAAATGGCGGCTGTAGAATCGTTCCAGCAGCTAGTAAAGCCGTTATATAAGAGATGGCGGCTATAAAACTGAAAATGGCGGCTGTAGAACGGTTCGAGCAGCTGGTGTTGCTGTTTTATAAGAGATGGCGGCTATAAAATCCCAAAATGGCGGCTATAGAATGGTTCCAGCAGCTAGTAAAGCTGTTTTATAAGAGATGGCGGCTATAAAATTCAAAAATGGCGGCCGTAGAATAGTTCCAGCAGCTAGTATATCTGTTATATAAGAGATGGCGGGTATAAAACTCAAAATGGCGGCCGTAGAATGGTTCCAGCAGCTTAGTAAAGCTGTTATATAAGAGATGGCGGGTATAAAACTCAAAATGGCGGCCGTAGAATGGTTCCAGCTGCTAGTAAAGCTGTTATATAAGAGATGGCGGCTATAAAACTCAAAATGGCGGCCGTAGAATGGTTCCAGCAGCTGGTAAAGCTGTTATATAAGAGATGGCGGCTATAAAACTGAAAATGGCGGCTGTAGAATGGTTCCAGCAGCTAGTAAAGCTGTTAGATAAGCGGATGGCGGCTATAAACTGTAAAATGGCGGTTGTAGAATGGTTCCAGCAGCTAGTAGAGCTGTTGAGGGGCAAACTCAGGGGCTGAGAAAAGCACAGAGCTATAAGCGGGCATATAAGAGATGGCGGCTATAAACCCAAAATGGCGGCTGTAGAATGGTTCCAGTTGTTAGTATAGCTGTTATATAAAAGATGGCGGCTATAAAACCAAAATGGCGGCTGGTAGAATGGTTCCAGCAGCTAGTATAGCTGTTATATAAGAGATGGCGGCTATAAAACTCAAAATGGCGGATGTAGAATGGTTCCAGCAGCTGTAGTAAAGCTGTTGTGTAAGAGATGGCGGCCTATAAAACTCAAATGGCGGCTGTATATTGGTTCCAGCAGCTAGTAAAGCTGTTGTAAAAGAGATGGCGGCGATAAAACTCAAAATGGCGGCAGTAGAGTGGTTCCAGCAGCTAGTAAAGCTGTTGTATAAGAGATGGCGGGGGTTATAAAACTCAAAATGGCGGCTTACAATGGTTCCAGCAGCTAGTAAAGCTGTTGTATAAGAGATGGCGGGCGATAAAAACTCAAAATGGCGGCAGTAGAGCGGTTCCAGCAGCTAGTAAAGCTGTTATTTAAGAGATGGCGGCTATAAAACTCAAAATGGAGGCTGTAGAATGGTTCCAGCAGCTAGTATAGCTGTTATATAAGAGATGGCGGCTATAAAACTCAAAATGGCGGCTGTATAATGGTTCCAGCAGCTAGTAAAGCTGTTATATAAGAGATGGCGGCTATAAAACTGAAAATGGCGGCTGTAGAATGGTTCCAGCAGCTAGTATAGCTGTTATATAAGAGATGGCGGCTATAAAACTCAAAAATGGCGGCTATAGAATGGTTCCAGCAGCTAGTAAAGTTGTTATATAAGAGATGGCGGCTATAAAACTGAAAAATGGCGGCTGTAGAATGGTTCCAGCAGCTAGTAAAGCTGTTATATAAGAGATGGCGGCTATATAACTCAAAATGGCGGCTATAGAATGGTTCCAGCAGCTAGTAAAGCTGTTATATAAGAGATGGCGGCTATAAAACTCAAAAGTGGCGGCTGTAGAATGGTTCCAGCAGCTAGTAAAGCTGCTATATAAGAGATGGCGGGTATAAAACCCAAAATGGCGGCTGTAGAATGGTTCCAGCAGCTAGTAAAGCTGTTATATAAAGAGATGGCGGCTATAAAACCCAAAATGGCGGCCGTAGAATGGTTCCAGCAGCTGGTAAAGCTGTTATCTATAAGATGGCGGCTATAAAAACTGAAAACTGGCGGCTGTAGAATGGTTCCAGCAGCTAGTAAAGCTGATATATAAAAGATGGCGGCTATAAAACTCAAAATGGCGGCCGTAGAATGGTTCCAGCAGCTAGTAAAGCTGTTATATAAGAGATGGCGGCTATAAAACTCAAAAACGGCGGCTGTAGAATGGTTCCAGCAGCTAGTATAGCTGTTATATAAGAGATGGCGGCTATAAAACTCAAAAATGGCGGCTGTAGAATGGTTCCAGCAGCTAGTAAAGCTGTTATATAAGAGATGGCGGCTATAAACTCAAAATGGCGGCTGTAGAATGGTTCCAGCAGCTAGTAAAGCTGTTGTATAAGAGATGGCGGCTATAAAACTCAAAAATGGCGGCTATAGAATGGTTCCAGCAGCTAGTATAGCTGTTATATAAGAGATGGCGGCTATAAAACTCAAAAATGGCGGCTGTAGAATGGTTCCAGCAGCTAGTAAAGCTGTTATATAAGAGATGGCGGCTATAAAACTCAAAATGGCGGCTGTAGAATGGTTCCAGCAGCTAGTAAAGCTGTTATATAAGAGATGGCGGCTATAAAACCCAAAATGGCGGCTGTAGAATGGTTCCAGCAGCTAGTAAAGCTGTTATATAAGAGATGGCGGCTATAAAAACTCAAAATGGCGGCTGTAGAATGGTTCCAGCAGCTAGTAAAGCTGTTATATAAGAGATGGCGGCTATAAAACTCAAAATGGCGGCTGTAGAATGGTTCCAGCAGCTAGTAAAGCTGTTATATAAGAGATGGCGGCTATAAAACTCAAAATGGCGGCTGTAGAATGGTTCCAGCAGCTAGTAAAGCTGTTATATAAGAGATGGCGGGTATAAAACCCAAAATGGCGGCTGTAGAATGGTTCCAGCAGCTAGTAAAGCTGTTATATAAGAGATGGCGGCTATAAAACTCAAAATGGCGGCTGTAGAATGGTTCCAGCAGCTAGTAAAGCTGTTATATAAGAGATGGCGGCTATAAAACTCAAAATGGCGGCTGTAGAATGGTTCCAGCAGCTAGTATAGCTGTTATATAAGAGATGGCGGCTATAAAAACTCAAAAAATGGCGGCTGTAGAATGGTTCCAGCAGCTAGTAAAGCTGTTATATAAGAGATGGCGGCTATAAAAACTCAAAATGGCGGCTGTAGAATGGTTCCAGCAGCTAGTAAAGCTGTTATATAAGAGATGGCGGCTATAAAACTCAAAATGGCGGCTGTAGAATGGTTCCAGCAGCTAGTAAAGCTGTTATATAAGAGATGGCGGCTATAAAACTCAAAATGGCGGCTGTAGAATGGTTCCAGCAGCTAGTAAAGCTGTTATATAAGAGATGGCGGCTATAAAACCCAAAATGGCGGCTGTAGAATGGTTCCAGCAGCTAGTAAAGCTGTTATATAAGAGATGGCGGCTATAAAACTCAAAATGGCGGCTGTAGAATGGTTCCAGCAGCTAGTAAAGCTGTTATATAAGAGATGGCGGCTATAAAACCAAAATGGCGGCTGTAGAATGGTTCCAGCAGCTAGTAAAGCTGTTTATATAAGAGATGGCGGCTATAAAACTCAAAATGGCGGCTGTAGAATGGTTCCAGCAGCTAGTAAAGCTGTTATATAAGAGATGGCGGCTATAAAACTCAAAATGGCGGCTGTAGAATGGTTCCAGCAGCTAGTATAGCTGTTATATAAGAGATGGCGGCTATAAAACTCAAAATGGCGGCTGTAGAATGGTTCCAGCAGCTAGTAAAGCTGTTATATAAGAGATGGCGGCTATAAAACTCAAAATGGCGGCTGTAGAATGGTTCCAGCAGCTAGTAAAGCTGTTATATAAGAGATGGCGGCTATAAAACTCAAAATGGCGGCTGTAGAATGGTTCCAGCAGCTAGTAAAGCTGTTATATAAGAGATGGCGGCTATAAAACCCAAAATGGCGGCTGTAGAATGGTTCCAGCAGCTAGTAAAGCTGTTATATAAGAGATGGCGGCTATAAAACTCAAAATGGCGGCTGTAGAATGGTTCCAGCAGCTAGTAAAGCTGTTATATAAGAGATGGCGGCTATAAAACCAAAATGGCGGCTGTAGAATGGTTCCAGCAGCTAGTATAGCTGTTATATAAAAGATGGCGGCTATAAAAACTCAAAATGGCGGCTGTAGAATGGTTCCAGCAGCTAGTATAGCTGTTATATAAGAGATGGCGGCTATAAAACCAAAATGGCGGCTGTAGAATGGTTCCAGCAGCTAGTAAAGCTGTTATATAAGAGATGGCGGCTATAAAACTCAAAATGGCGGCTGTAGAATGGTTCCAGCAGCTAGTAAAGCTGTTATATAAGAGATGGCGGCTATAAAACCCAAAATGGCGGCTGTAGAATGGTTCCAGCAGCTAGTAAAGCTGTTATATAAGAGATGGCGGCTATAAAACTCAAAATGGCGGCTGTAGAATGGTTCCAGCAGCTAGTAAAGCTGTTATATAAGAGATGGCGGCTATAAAACTCAAAATGGCGGCTGTAGAATGGTTCCAGCAGCTAGTAAAGCTGTTATATAAGAGATGGCGGCTATAAAAACTCAAAATGGCGGCTGTAGAATGGTTCCAGCAGCTAGTAAAGCTGTTATATAAGAGATGGCGGCTATAAAACTCAAAATGGCGGCTGTAGAATGGTTCCAGCAGCTAGTAAAGCTGTTATATAAGAGATGGCGGCTATAAAACTCAAAAATGGCGGCTGTAGAATGGTTCCAGCAGCTAGTAAAGCTGTTATATAAGAGATGGCGGCTATAAAACTCAAAAATGGCGGCTGTAGAATGGTTCCAGCAGCTAGTAAAGCTGTTATATAAGAGATGGCGGCTATAAAACTCAAAATGGCGGCTGTAGAATGGTTCCAGCAGCTAGTAAAGCTGTTATATAAGAGATGGCGGCTATAAAACTCAAAATGGCGGCTGTAGAATGGTTCCAGCAGCTAGTAAAGCTGTTATATAAGAGATGGCGGCTATAAAACTCAAAATGGCGGCTGTAGAATGGTTCCAGCAGCTAGTAAAGCTGTTATATAAGAGATGGCGGCTATAAAACTCAAAATGGCGGCTGTAGAATGGTTCCAGCAGCTAGTATAGCTGTTATATAAGAGATGGCGGCTATAAAACTCAAAATGGCGGCTGTAGAATGGTTCCAGCAGCTAGTAAAGCTGTTATATAAGAGATGGCGGCTATAAAACTCAAAATGGCGGCTGTAGAATGGTTCCAGCAGCTAGTAAAGCTGTTATATAAGAGATGGCGGCTATAAAACTCAAAATGGCGGCTGTAGAATGGTTCCAGCAGCTAGTAAAGCTGTTATATAAGAGATGGCGGCTATAAAACTCAAAATGGCGGCTGTAGAATGGTTCCAGCAGCTAGTAAAGCTGTTATATAAGAGATGGCGGGCTATAAAACTCAAAATGGCGGCTGTAGAATGGTTCCAGCAGCTAGTAAAGCTGTTATATAAGAGATGGCGGCTATAAAACTCAAAATGGCGGCTGTAGAATGGTTCCAGCAGCTAGTAAAGCTGTTATATAAGAGATGGCGGCTATAAAACTCAAAATGGCGGCTGTAGAATGGTTCCAGCAGCTAGTAAAGCTGTTATATAAGAGATGGCGGCTATAAAACTCAAAATGGCGGCTGTAGAATGGTTCCAGCAGCTAGTAAAGCTGTTATATAAGAGATGGCGGCTATAAAACTCAAAATGGCGGCTGTAGAATGGTTCCAGCAGCTAGTAAAGCTGTTATATAAGAGATGGCGGCTATAAAACTCAAAAATGGCGGCTGTAGAATGGTTCCAGCAGCTAGTAAAGCTGTTATATAAGAGATGGCGGCTATAAAACTCAAAATGGCGGCTGTAGAATGGTTCCAGCAGCTAGTAAAGCTGTTATATAAGAGATGGCGGCTATAAAACTCAAAATGGCGGCTGTAGAATGGTTCCAGCAGCTAGTAAAGCTGTTATATAAGAGATGGCGGCTATAAAACTCAAAATGGCGGCTGTAGAATGGTTCCAGCAGCTAGTAAAGCTGTTATATAAGAGATGGCGGAAAATAAAATGGCTTAATGCTGTTGTATAAGAGATGGCGGCTATAAAACCAAAATGGCGGCTGTAGAATGGTTCCAGCAGCTAGTAAAGCTGATATATAAGAGATGGCGGCTATAAAACTCAAAATGGCGGCTGTAGAATGGTTCCAGCAGCTAGTAAAGCTGTTTTATAAAGAGATGGCGGCTATAAAATTCAAAAATGGCGGCTGTAGAATGGTTCCAGCAGCTAGTAAAGCTGTTATAAAGAGATGGCGGCTATAAAACTCAAAATGGCGGCTGTAGAATGGTTCCAGCAGCTAGTATAGCTGTTATATAAGAGATGGCGGGTATAAAACCCAAAATGGCGGCTGTAGAATGGTTCCAGCAGCTAGTAAAGCTGATATATAAAAGATGGCGGCTATAAAACTCAAAATGGCGGCCGTAGAATGGTTCCAGCAGCTGGTAAAGCTGTTATATAAGAGATGGCGGCTATAAAACTCAAAATGGCGGCTGTAGAATGGTTCCAGCAGCTAGTAAAGCTGTTATATAAGAGATGGCGGCTATAAAACTCAAAATGGCGGCTGTAGAATGGTTCCAGCAGCTAGTAAAGCTGTTATATAAGAGATGGCGGCTATAAAACTCAAAATGGCGGCTGTAGAATGGTTCCAGCAGCTAGTATAGCTGTTATATAAGAGATGGCGGCTATAAAACTCAAAAATGGCGGCTGTAGAATGGTTCCAGCAGCTAGTAAAGCTGTTATATAAGAGATGGCGGCTATAAAACTCAAAATGGCGGCTGTAGAATGGTTCCAGCAGCTAGTAAAGCTGTTATATAAGAGATGGCGGCTATAAAACTCAAAATGGCGGCTGTAGAATGGTTCCAGCAGCTAGTAAAGCTGTTATATAAGAGATGGCGGCTATAAAACTCAAAATGGCGGCTGTAGAATGGTTCCAGCAGCTAGTAAAGCTGTTATATAAGAGATGGCGGCTATAAAACTCAAAATGGCGGCTGTAGAATGGTTCCAGCAGCTAGTAAAGCTGTTATATAAGAGATGGCGGCTATAAAACTCAAAATGGCGGCTGTAGAATGGTTCCAGCAGCTAGTAAAGCTGTTATATAAGAGATGGCGGCTATAAAACTCAAAATGGCGGCTGTAGAATGGTTCCAGCAGCTAGTAAAAGCTGTTATATAAAGAGATGGCGGCTATAAAACTCAAAATGGCGGCTGTAGAATGGTTCCAGCAGCTAGTAAAGCTGTTATATAAGAGATGGCGGCTATAAAACTCAAAATGGCGGCTGTAGAATGGTTCCAGCAGCTAGTAAAGCTGTTATATAAGAGATGGCGGCTATAAAACTCAAAATGGCGGCTGTAGAATGGTTCCAGCAGCTAGTAAAGCTGTTATATAAGAGATGGCGGCTATAAAACTCAAAATGGCGGCTGTAGAATGGTTCCAGCAGCTAGTAAAGCTGTTATATAAGAGATGGCGGCTATAAAACTCAAAATGGCGGCTGTAGAATGGTTCCAGCAGCTAGTAAAGCTGTTATATAAGAGATGGCGGCTATAAAACTCAAAATGGCGGCTGTAGAATGGTTCCAGCAGCTAGTAAAGCTGTTATATAAGAGATGGCGGCTATAAAACTCAAAATGGCGGCTGTAGAATGGTTCCAGCAGCTAGTAAAGCTGTTATATAAGAGATGGCGGCTATAAAACTCAAAAATGGCGGCTGTAGAATGGTTCCAGCAGCTAGTAAAGCTGTTATATAAGAGATGGCGGCTATAAAACTCAAAATGGCGGCTGTAGAATGGTTCCAGCAGCTAGTAAAGCTGTTATATAAGAGATGGCGGCTATAAAACTCAAAATGGCGGCTGTAGAATGGTTCCAGCAGCTAGTATAGCTGTTATATAAGAGATGGCGGCTATAAAACTCAAAATGGCGGCTGTAGAATGGTTCCAGCAGCTAGTAAAGCTGTTATATAAGAGATGGCGGCTATAAAACTCAAAATGGCGGCTGTAGAATGGTTCCAGCAGCTAGTAAAGCTGTTATATAAGAGATGGCGGCTATAAAACCCAAAAATGGCGGCTGTAGAATGGTTCCAGCAGCTAGTAAAGCTGTTATATAAGAGATGGCGGCTATAAAACTCAAAATGGCGGCTGTAGAATGGTTCCAGCAGCTAGTAAAGCTGTTATATAAGAGATGGCGGCTATAAAACTCAAAATGGCGGCTGTAGAATGGTTCCAGCAGCTAGTAAAGCTGTTATATAAGAGATGGCGGCTATAAAACTCAAAATGGCGGCTGTAGAATGGTTCCAGCAGCTAGTAAAGCTGTTATATAAGAGATGGCGGCTATAAAACCCAAAATGGCGGCTGTAGAATGGTTCCAGCAGCTAGTAAAGCTGTTATATAAGAGATGGCGGCTATAAAACTCAAAATGGCGGCTGTAGAATGGTTCCAGCAGCTAGTAAAGCTGTTATATAAGAGATGGCGGCTATAAAACTCAAAATGGCGGCTGTAGAATGGTTCCAGCAGCTGGTAAAGCTGTTATATAAGAGATGGCGGCTATAAAACTCAAAATGGCGGCTGTAGAATGGTTCCAGCAGCTAGTAAAGCTGTTATATAAGAGATGGCGGCTATAAAACTCAAAATGGCGGCTGTAGAATGGTTCCAGCAGCTAGTAAAGCTGTTATATAAGAGATGGCGGCTATAAAACTCAAAATGGCGGCTGTAGAATGGTTCCAGCAGCTAGTAAAGCTGTTATATAAGAGATGGCGGCTATAAAACTCAAAATGGCGGCTGTAGAATGGTTCCAGCAGCTAGTAAAGCTGTTATATAAGAGATGGCGGCTATAAAACTCAAAATGGCGGCTGTAGAATGGTTCCAGCAGCTAGTAAAGCTGTTATATAAGAGATGGCGGCTATAAAAACTCAAAATGGCGGCTGTAGAATGGTTCCAGCAGCTAGTAAAGCTGTTATATAAGAGATGGCGGCTATAAAACTCAAAATGGCGGCTGTAGAATGGTTCCAGCAGCTAGTAAAGCTGTTATATAAGAGATGGCGGCTATAAAACTCAAAATGGCGGCTGTAGAATGGTTCCAGCAGCTAGTAAAGCTGTTATATAAGAGATGGCGGCTATAAAACTCAAAATGGCGGCTGTAGAATGGTTCCAGCAGCTAGTAAAGCTGTTATATAAGAGATGGCGGCTATAAAACTCAAAATGGCGGCTGTAGAATGGTTCCAGCAGCTAGTATAGCTGTTATATAAGAGATGGCGGCTATAAAACTCAAAATGGCGGCTGTAGAATGGTTCCAGCAGCTAGTAAAGCTGTTATATAAGAGATGGCGGCTATAAAACTCAAAATGGCGGCTGTAGAATGGTTCCAGCAGCTAGTAAAGCTGTTATATAAGAGATGGCGGCTATAAAACTCAAAATGGCGGCTGTAGAATGGTTCCAGCAGCTAGTAAAGCTGTTATATAAGAGATGGCGGCTATAAAACTCAAAATGGCGGCTGTAGAATGGTTCCAGCAGCTAGTAAAGCTGTTATATAAGAGATGGCGGCTATAAAACTCAAAATGGCGGCTGTAGAATGGTTCCAGCAGCTAGTAAAGCTGTTATATAAGAGATGGCAGTTATAAAACTCAAAATGGCGGCTGTAGAATGGTTCCAGCAGCTAGTAAAGCTGTTATATAAGAGATGGCGGCTATAAAACTCAAAATGGCGGCTGTAGAATGGTTCCAGCAGCTAGTAAAGCTGTTATATAAGAGATGGCGGCTATAAAACTCAAAATGGCGGCTGTAGAATGGTTCCAGCAGCTAGTAAAGCTGTTATATAAGAGATGGCGGCTATAAAACTCAAAATGGCGGCTGTAGAATGGTTCCAGCAGCTAGTAAAGCTGTTATATAAGAGATGGCGGCTATAAAACTCAAAATGGCGGCTGTAGAATGGTTCCAGCAGCTAGTAAAGCTGTTATATAAGAGATGGCGGCTATAAAACTCAAAATGGCGGCTGTAGAATGGTTCCAGCAGCTAGTAAAGCTGATATATAAGAGATGGCGGCTATAAAACTCAAAATGGCGGCTGTAGAATGGTTCCAGCAGCTAGTAAAGCTGTTATATAAGAGATGGCGGCTATAAAACTCAAAAATGGCGGCTGTAGAATGGTTCCAGCAGCTAGTAAAGCTGTTATATAAGAGATGGCGGCTATAAAACTCAAAATGGCGGCTGTAGAATGGTTCCAGCAGCTAGTAAAGCTGTTATATAAGAGATGGCGGCTATAAAACTCAAAATGGCGGCTGTAGAATGGTTCCAGCAGCTAGTAAAGCTGTTATATAAGAGATGGCGGCTATAAAACTCAAAATGGCGGCTGTAGAATGGTTCCAGCAGCTAGTATAGCTGTTATATAAGAGATGGCGGGTATAAA
>JAECWI010000383.1:0-28535 GCA_018150345.1 Drosophila equinoxialis | reverse complement strand
ATAACAGCTATACTAGCTGCTGGAACCATTCTACAGCCGCCATTTTGAGTTTTATAGCCGCCATCTCTTATATAACAGCTATACTAGCTGCTGGAACCATTCTACAGCCGCCATTTTGAGTTTTATAGCCGCCATCTCTTATATAACAGCTATACTAGCTGCTGGAACCATTCTACAGCCGCCATTTTGAGTTTTATAGCCGCCATCTCTTATATAACAGCTATACTAGCTGCTGGAACCATTCTACAGCCGCCATTTTGAGTTTTATAGCCGCCATCTCTTATATAACAGCTATACTAGCTGCTGGAACCATTCTACAGCCGCCATTTTGAGTTTTATAGCCGCCATCTCTTATATAACAGCTATACTAGCTGCTGGAACCATTCTACAGCCGCCATTTTGAGTTTTATAGCCGCCATCTCTTATATAACAGCTATACTAGCTGCTGGAACCATTCTACAGCCGCCATTTTGAGTTTTATAGCCGCCATCTCTTATATAACAGCTATACTAGCTGCTGGAACCATTCTACAGCCGCCATTTTGAGTTTTATAGCCGCCATCTCTTATATAACAGCTATACTAGCTGCTGGAACCATTCTACAGCCGCCATTTTGAGTTTTATAGCCGCCATCTCTTATATAACAGCTATACTAGCTGCTGGAACCATTCTACAGCCGCCATTTTGAGTTTTATAGCCGCCATCTCTTATATAACAGCTATACTAGCTGCTGGAACCATTCTACAGCCGCCATTTTGAGTTTTATAGCCGCCATCTCTTATATAACAGCTATACTAGCTGCTGGAACCATTCTACAGCCGCCATTTTGAGTTTTATAGCCGCCATCTCTTATATAACAGCTATACTAGCTGCTGGAACCATTCTACAGCCGCCATTTTGAGTTTTATAGCCGCCATCTCTTATATAACAGCTATACTAGCTGCTGGAACCATTCTACAGCCGCCATTTTGAGTTTTATAGCCGCCATCTCTTATATAACAGCTATACTAGCTGCTGGAACCATTCTACAGCCGCCATTTTGAGTTTTATAGCCGCCATCTCTTATATAACAGCTCATACTAGCTGCTGGAACCATTCTACAGCCGCCATTTTGAGTTTTATAGCCGCCATCTCTTATATAACAGCTATACTAGCTGCTGGAACCATTCTACAGCCGCCATTTTGAGTTTTATAGCCGCCATCTCTTATATAACAGCTATACTAGCTGCTGGAACCATTCTACAGCCGCCATTTTGAGTTTTATAGCCGCCATCTCTTATATAACAGCTATACTAGCTGCTGGAACCATTCTACAGCCGCCATTTTGAGTTTTATAGCCGCCATCTCTTATATAACAGCTATACTAGCTGCTGGAACCATTCTACAGCCGCCATTTTGAGTTTTATAGCCGCCATCTCTTATATAACAGCTATACTAGCTGCTGGAACCATTCTACAGCCGCCATTTTGAGTTTTATAGCCGCCATCTCTTATATAACAGCTATACTAGCTGCTGGAACCATTCTACAGCCGCCATTTTGAGTTTTATAGCCGCCATCTCTTATATAACAGCTATACTAGCTGCTGGAACCATTCTACAGCCGCCATTTTGAGTTTTATAGCCGCCATCTCTTATATAACAGCTATACTAGCTGCTGGAACCATTCTACAGCCGCCATTTTGAGTTTTATAGCCGCCATCTCTTATATAACAGCTATACTAGCTGCTGGAACCATTCTACAGCCGCCATTTTGAGTTTTATAGCCGCCATCTCTTATATAACAGCTATACTAGCTGCTGGAACCATTCTACAGCCGCCATTTTGAGTTTTATAGCCGCCATCTCTTATATAACAGCTATACTAGCTGCTGGAACCATTCTACAGCCGCCATTTTGAGTTTTATAGCCGCCATCTCTTATATAACAGCTATACTAGCTGCTGGAACCATTCTACAGCCGCCATTTTGAGTTTTATAGCCGCCATCTCTTATATAACAGCTATACTAGCTGCTGGAACCATTCTACAGCCGCCATTTTGAGTTTTATAGCCGCCATCTCTTATATAACAGCTATACTAGCTGCTGGAACCATTCTACAGCCGCCATTTTGAGTTTTATAGCCGCCATCTCTTATATAACAGCTATACTAGCTGCTGGAACCATTCTACAGCCGCCATTTTGAGTTTTATAGCCGCCATCTCTTATATAACAGCTATACTAGCTGCTGGAACCATTCTACAGCCGCCATTTTGAGTTTTATAGCCGCCATCTCTTATATAACAGCTATACTAGCTGCTGGAACCATTCTACAGCCGCCATTTTGAGTTTTATAGCCGCCATCTCTTATATAACAGCTATACTAGCTGCTGGAACCATTCTACAGCCGCCATTTTGAGTTTTATAGCCGCCATCTCTTATATAACAGCTATACTAGCTGCTGGAACCATTCTACAGCCGCCATTTTGAGTTTTATAGCCGCCATCTCTTATATAACAGCTATACTAGCTGCTGGAACCATTCTACAGCCGCCATTTTGAGTTTTATAGCCGCCATCTCTTATATAACAGCTATACTAGCTGCTGGAACCATTCTACAGCCGCCATTTTGAGTTTTATAGCCGCCATCTCTTATATAACAGCTATACTAGCTGCTGGAACCATTCTACAGCCGCCATTTTGAGTTTTATAGCCGCCATCTCTTATATAACAGCTATACTAGCTGCTGGAACCATTCTACAGCCGCCATTTTGAGTTTTATAGCCGCCATCTCTTATATAACAGCTATACTAGCTGCTGGAACCATTCTACAGCCGCCATTTTGAGTTTTATAGCCGCCATCTCTTATATAACAGCTATACTAGCTGCTGGAACCATTCTACAGCCGCCATTTTGAGTTTTATAGCCGCCATCTCTTATATAACAGCTATACTAGCTGCTGGAACCATTCTACAGCCGCCATTTTGAGTTTTATAGCCGCCATCTCTTATATAACAGCTATACTAGCTGCTGGAACCATTCTACAGCCGCCATTTTGAGTTTTATAGCCGCCATCTCTTATATAACAGCTATACTAGCTGCTGGAACCATTCTACAGCCGCCATTTTGAGTTTTATAGCCGCCATCTCTTATATAACAGCTATACTAGCTGCTGGAAACCATTCTACAGCCGCCATTTTGAGTTTTATAGCCGCCATCTCTTATATAACAGCTATACTAGCTGCTGGAACCATTCTACAGCCGCCATTTTGAGTTTTATAGCCGCCATCTCTTATATAACAGCTATACTAGCTGCTGGAACCATTCTACAGCCGCCATTTTGAGTTTTATAGCCGCCATCTCTTATATAACAGCTATACTAGCTGCTGGAACCATTCTACAGCCGCCATTTTGAGTTTTATAGCCGCCATCTCTTATATAACAGCTATACTAGCTGCTGGAACCATTCTACAGCCGCCATTTTGAGTTTTATAGCCGCCATCTCTTATATAACAGCTATACTAGCTGCTGGAACCATTCTACAGCCGCCATTTTGAGTTTTATAGCCGCCATCTCTTATATAACAGCTATACTAGCTGCTGGAACCATTCTACAGCCGCCATTTTGAGTTTTATAGCCGCCATCTCTTATATAACAGCTATACTAGCTGCTGGAACCATTCTACAGCCGCCATTTTGAGTTTTATAGCCGCCATCTCTTATATAACAGCTATACTAGCTGCTGGAACCATTCTACAGCCGCCATTTTGAGTTTTATAGCCGCCATCTCTTATATAACAGCTATACTAGCTGCTGGAACCATTCTACAGCCGCCATTTTGAGTTTTATAGCCGCCATCTCTTATATAACAGCTATACTAGCTGCTGGAACCATTCTACAGCCGCCATTTTGAGTTTTATAGCCGCCATCTCTTATATAACAGCTATACTAGCTGCTGGAACCATTCTACAGCCGCCATTTTGAGTTTTATAGCCGCCATCTCTTATATAACAGCTATACTAGCTGCTGGAACCATTCTACAGCCGCCATTTTGAGTTTTATAGCCGCCATCTCTTATATAACAGCTATACTAGCTGCTGGAACCATTCTACAGCCGCCATTTTGAGTTTTATAGCCGCCATCTCTTATATAACAGCTATACTAGCTGCTGGAACCATTCTACAGCCGCCATTTTGAGTTTTATAGCCGCCATCTCTTATATAACAGCTATACTAGCTGCTGGAACCATTCTACAGCCGCCATTTTGAGTTTTATAGCCGCCATCTCTTATATAACAGCTATACTAGCTGCTGGAACCATTCTACAGCCGCCATTTTGAGTTTTATAGCCGCCATCTCTTATATAACAGCTATACTAGCTGCTGGAACCATTCTACAGCCGCCATTTTGAGTTTTATAGCCGCCATCTCTTATATAACAGCTATACTAGCTGCTGGAACCATTCTACAGCCGCCATTTTGAGTTTTATAGCCGCCATCTCTTATATAACAGCTATACTAGCTGCTGGAACCATTCTACAGCCGCCATTTTGAGTTTTATAGCCGCCATCTCTTATATAACAGCTATACTAGCTGCTGGAACCATTCTACAGCCGCCATTTTGAGTTTTATAGCCGCCATCTCTTATATAACAGCTATACTAGCTGCTGGAACCATTCTACAGCCGCCATTTTGAGTTTTATAGCCGCCATCTCTTATATAACAGCTATACTAGCTGCTGGAACCATTCTACAGCCGCCATTTTGAGTTTTATAGCCGCCATCTCTTATATAACAGCTATACTAGCTGCTGGAACCATTCTACAGCCGCCATTTTGAGTTTTATAGCCGCCATCTCTTATATAACAGCTATACTAGCTGCTGGAACCATTCTACAGCCGCCATTTTGAGTTTTATAGCCGCCATCTCTTATATAACAGCTATACTAGCTGCTGGAACCATTCTACAGCCGCCATTTTGAGTTTTATAGCCGCCATCTCTTATATAACAGCTATACTAGCTGCTGGAACCATTCTACAGCCGCCATTTTGAGTTTTATAGCCGCCATCTCTTATATAACAGCTATACTAGCTGCTGGAACCATTCTACAGCCGCCATTTTGAGTTTTATAGCCGCCATCCCTTATATAACAGCTCATACTAGACCTGCTGGAACCATGCTACAGCCGCCATTTTGAGTTTTATAGCCGCCATCTCTTATATAATAGCTATACTAGCTGCTGGAACCATTCTACAGCCGCCATTTTGAGTTTTATAGCCGCCATCTCTTATATAACAGCTATACTAGCTGCTGGAACCATTCTACAGCCGCCATTTTGAGTTTTATAGCCGCCATCTCTTATATAACAGCTATACTAGCTGCTGGAACCATTCTACAGCCGCCATTTTGAGTTTTATAGCCGCCATCCCTGATATAACGGTCATACAAGCAGCTGGAACCATGCTACAGCCGCCATTTTGACTTTTATAGCCGCCATCTCTTATATAATAGCTATACTAGCTGCTGGAACCATTCTACAGCCGCCATTTTGAGTTTTATAGCCGCCATCTCTTATATAACAGCTATACTAGCTGCTGGAACCATTCTACAGCCGCCATTTTGAGTTTTATAGCCGCCATCTCTTATATAACAGCTATACTAGCTGCTGGAACCATTCTACAGCCGCCATTTTGAGTTTTATAGCCGCCATCTCTTATATAACGTAGCTATACTAGCTGCTGGAACCATTCTACAGCCGCCATTTTGAGTTTTATAGCCGCCATCTCTTATATAACAGCTATACTAGCTGCTGGAACCATTCTACAGCCGCCATTTTGAGTTTTATAGCCGCCATCTCTTATATAACAGCTATACTAGCTGCTGGAACCATGCTACAGCCGCCATTTTGAGTTTTATAGCCGCCATCTCTTATATAACAGCTATACTAGCTGCTGGAACCATTCTACAGCCGCCATTTTGAGTTTTATAGCCGCCATCTCTTATATAACAGCTATACTAGCTGCTGGAACCATTCTACAGCCGCCATTTTGAGTTTTATAGCCGCCATCTCTTATATAACAGCTATACTAGCTGCTGGAACCATTCTACAGCCGCCATTTTGAGTTTTATAGCCGCCATCTCTTATATAACAGCTATACTAGCTGCTGGAACCATTCTACAGCCGCCATTTTGAGTTTTATAGCCGCCATCTCTTATATAACAGCTATACTAGCTGCTGGAACCATTCTACAGCCGCCATTTTGAGTTTTATAGCCGCCATCTCTTATATAACAGCTATACTAGCTGCTGGAACCATTCTACAGCCGCCATTTTGAGTTTTATAGCCGCCATCTCTTATATAACAGCTATACTAGCTGCTGGAACCATTCTACAGCCGCCATTTTGAGTTTTATAGCCGCCATCTCTTATATAACAGCTATACTAGCTGCTGGAACCATTCTACAGCCGCCATTTTGAGTTTTATAGCCGCCATCTCTTATATAACAGCTATACTAGCTGCTGGAACCATTCTACAGCCGCCATTTTGAGTTTTATAGCCGCCATCTCTTATATAACAGCTATACTAGCTGCTGGAACCATTCTACAGCCGCCATTTTGAGTTTTATAGCCGCCATCTCTTATATAACAGCTATACTAGCTGCTGGAACCATTCTACAGCCGCCATTTTGAGTTTTATAGCCGCCATCTCTTATATAACAGCTATACTAGCTGCTGGAACCATTCTACAGCCGCCATTTTGAGTTTTATAGCCGCCATCTCTTATATAACAGCTATACTAGCTGCTGGAACCATTCTACAGCCGCCATTTTGAGTTTTATAGCCGCCATCTCTTATATAACAGCTATACTAGCTGCTGGAACCATTCTACAGCCGCCATTTTGAGTTTTATAGCCGCCATCTCTTATATAACAGCTATACTAGCTGCTGGAACCATTCTACAGCCGCCATTTTGAGTTTTATAGCCGCCATCTCTTATATAACAGCTATACTAGCTGCTGGAACCATTCTACAGCCGCCATTTTGAGTTTTATAGCCGCCATCTCTTATATAACGGCATACAAGCAGCTGGAACCATGCTACAGCCGCCATTTTGAGTTTTATAGCCGCCATCTCTTATATAATAGCTATACTAGCTGCTGGAACCATTCTACAGCCGCCATTTTGAGTTTTATAGCCGCCATCTCTTATATAACAGCTATACTAGCTGCTGGAACCATTCTACAGCCGCCATTTTGAGTTTTATAGCCGCCATCTCTTATATAACAGCTATACTAGCTGCTGGAACCATTCTACAGCCGCCATTTTGATTTTATAGCCGCCATCTCTTATATAACAGCTATACTAGCTGCTGGAACCATTCTACAGCCGCCATTTTGAGTTTTATAGCCGCCATCCCTCTTATATAACAGCTATACTAGCTGCTGGAACCATTCTACAGCCGCCATTTTGAGTTTTATAGCCGCCATCTCTTATATAACAGCTATACTAGCTGCTGGAACCATTCTACAGCCGCCATTTTGAGTTTTATAGCCGCTAGCTGGAACCATCTACAGCCGCCATTTTGAGTTTTATAGCCGCCATCTCTTATATAACAGCTATACTAGCTGCTGGAACCATTCTACAGCCGCCATTTTGAGTTTTATAGCCGCCATCTCTTATATAACAGCTATACTAGCTGCTGGAACCATTCTACAGCCGCCATTTTGAGTTTTATAGCCGCCATCTCTTATATAACAGCTATACTAGCTGCTGGAACCATTCTACAGCCGCCATTTTGAGTTTTATAGCCGCCATCTCTTATATAACAGCTATACTAGCTGCTGGAACCATTCTACAGCCGCCATTTTGAGTTTTATAGCCGCCATCTCTTATATAACAGCTATACTAGCTGCTGGAACCATTCTACAGCCGCCATTTTGAGTTTTATAGCCGCCATCTCTTATATAACAGCTATACTAGCTGCTGGAACCATTCTACAGCCGCCATTTTGAGTTTTATAGCCGCCATCTCTTATATAACAGCTATACTAGCTGCTGGAACCATTCTACAGCCGCCATTTTGAGTTTTATAGCCGCCATCTCTTATATAACAGCTATACTAGCTGCTGGAACCATTCTACAGCCGCCATTTTGAGTTTTATAGCCGCCATCTCTTATATAACAGCTATACTAGCTGCTGGAACCATTCTACAGCCGCCATTTTGAGTTTTATAGCCGCCATCTCTTATATAACAGCTATACTAGCTGCTGGAACCATTCTACAGCCGCCATTTTGAGTTTTATAGCCGCCATCTCTTATATAACAGCTATACTAGCTGCTGGAACCATTCTACAGCCGCCATTTTGAGTTTTATAGCCGCCATCTCTTATATAACAGCTATACTAGCTGCTGGAACCATTCTACAGCCGCCATTTTGAGTTTTATAGCCGCCATCTCTTATATAACAGCTATACTAGCTGCTGGAACCATTCTACAGCCGCCATTTTGAGTTTTATAGCCGCCATCTCTTATATAACAGCTATACTAGCTGCTGGAACCATTCTACAGCCGCCATTTTGAGTTTTATAGCCGCCATCTCTTATATAACAGCTATACTAGCTGCTGGAACCATTCTACAGCCGCCATTTTGAGTTTTATAGCCGCCATCTCTTATATAACAGCTATACTAGCTGCTGGAACCATTCTACAGCCGCCATTTTGAGTTTTATAGCCGCCATCTCTTATATAACAGCTATACTAGCTGCTGGAACCATTCTACAGCCGCCATTTTGAGTTTTATAGCCGCCATCTCTTATATAACAGCTATACTAGCTGCTGGAACCATTCTACAGCCGCCATTTTGAGTTTTATAGCCGCCATCTCTTATATAACAGCTATACTAGCTGCTGGAACCATTCTACAGCCGCCATTTTGAGTTTTATAGCCGCCATCTCTTATATAACAGCTATACTAGCTGCTGGAACCATTCTACAGCCGCCATTTTGAGTTTTATAGCCGCCATCTCTTATATAACAGCTATACTAGCTGCTGGAACCATTCTACAGCCGCCATTTTGAGTTTTATAGCCGCCATCTCTTATATAACAGCTATACTAGCTGCTGGAACCATTCTACAGCCGCCATTTTGAGTTTTATAGCCGCCATCTCTTATATAACAGCTATACTAGCTGCTGGAACCATTCTACAGCCGCCATTTTGAGTTTTATAGCCGCCATCTCTTATATAACAGCTATACTAGCTGCTGGAACCATTCTACAGCCGCCATTTTGAGTTTTATAGCCGCCATCTCTTATATAACAGCTATACTAGCTGCTGGAACCATTCTACAGCCGCCATTTTGAGTTTTATAGCCGCCATCTCTTATATAACAGCTATACTAGCTGCTGGAACCATTCTACAGCCGCCATTTTGAGTTTTATAGCCGCCATCTCTTATATAACAGCTATACTAGCTGCTGGAACCATTCTACAGCCGCCATTTTGAGTTTTATAGCCGCCATCTCTTATATAACAGCTATACTAGCTGCTGGAACCATTCTACAGCCGCCATTTTGAGTTTTATAGCCGCCATCTCTTATATAACAAACCATGCTAACAGCCGCCATTTTGAGTTTTATAGCCGCCATCCCTTATATAACAGCTATACTAGCTGCTGGAACCATTCTACAGCCGCCATTTTGAGTTTTATAGCCGCCATCTCTTATATAACAGCTATACTAGCTGCTGGAACCATTCTACAGCCGCCATTTTGAGTTTTATAGCCGCCATCTCTTATATAACAGCTATACTAGCTGCTGGAACCATTCTACAGCCGCCATTTTGAGTTTTATAGCCGCCATCTCTTATATAACAGCTATACTAGCTGCTGGAACCATTCTACAGCCGCCATTTTGAGTTTTATAGCCGCCATCTCTTATATAACAGCTATACTAGCTGCTGGAACCATTCTACAGCCGCCATTTTGAGTTTTATAGCCGCCATCTCTTATATAACAGCTATACTAGCTGCTGGAACCATTCTACAGCCGCCATTTTGAGTTTTATAGCCGCCATCTCTTATATAACAGCTATACTAGCTGCTGGAACCATTCTACAGCCGCCATTTTGAGTTTTATAGCCGCCATCTCTTATATAACAGCTATACTAGCTGCTGGAACCATTCTACAGCCGCCATTTTGAGTTTTATAGCCGCCATCTCTTATATAACAGCTATACTAGCTGCTGGAACCATTCTACAGCCGCCATTTTGAGTTTTATAGCCGCCATCTCTTATATAACAGCTATACTAGCTGCTGGAACCATTCTACAGCCGCCATTTTGAGTTTTATAGCCGCCATCTCTTATATAACAGCTATACTAGCTGCTGGAACCATTCTACAGCCGCCATTTTGAGTTTTATAGCCGCCATCTCTTATATAACAGCTATACTAGCTGCTGGAACCATTCTACAGCCGCCATTTTGAGTTTTATAGCCGCCATCTCTTATATAACAGCTATACTAGCTGCTGGAACCATTCTACAGCCGCCATTTTGAGTTTTATAGCCGCCATTTTGAGTTTTATAGCCGCCATCTCTTATATAACAGCTATACTAGCTGCTGGAACCATTCTACAGCCGCCATTTTGAGTTTTATAGCCGCCATCTCTTATATAACAGCTATACTAGCTGCTGGAACCATTCTACAGCCGCCATTTTGAGTTTTATAGCCGCCATCCCTTATATAACAGTCATACTAGCTGCTGGAACCATTCTACAGCCGCCATTTTGAGTTTTATAGCCGCCATCTCTTATATAACAGCTATACTAGCTGCTGGAACCATTCTACAGCCGCCATTTTGAGTTTTATAGCCGCCATCTCTTATATAACAGCTATACTAGCTGCTGGAACCATTCTACAGCCGCCATTTTGAGTTTTATAGCCGCCATCTCTTATATAACAGCTATACTAGCTGCTGGAACCATTCTACAGCCGCCATTTTGAGTTTTATAGCCGCCATCTCTTATATAACAGCTATACTAGCTGCTGGAACCATTCTACAGCCGCCATTTTGAGTTTTATAGCCGCCATCTCTTATATAACAGCTATACTAGCTGCTGGAACCATTCTACAGCCGCCATTTTGAGTTTTATAGCCGCCATCTCTTATATAACAGCTATACTAGCTGCTGGAACCATTCTACAGCCGCCATTTTGAGTTTTATAGCCGCCATCCCTTATATAACGGTCATACAAGCAGCTGGAACCATGCTACAGCCTGGAACCATTCTACAGCCGCCATTTTGAGTTTTATAGCCGCCATCTCTTATATAACAGCTATACTAGCTGCTGGAACCATTCTACAGCCGCCATTTTGAGTTTTATAGCCGCCATCTCTTATATAACAGCTATACTAGCTGCTGGAACCATTCTACAGCCGCCATTTTGAGTTTTATAGCCGCCATCTCTTATATAACAGCTATACTAGCTGCTGGAACCATTCTACAGCCGCCATTTTGAGTTTTATAGCCGCCATCTCTTATATAACAGCTATACTAGCTGCTGGAACCATTCTACAGCCGCCATTTTGAGTTTTATAGCCGCCATCTCTTATATAACAGCTATACTAGCTGCTGGAACCATTCTACAGCCGCCATTTTGAGTTTTATAGCCGCCATCTCTTATATAACAGCTATACTAGCTGCTGGAACCATTCTACAGCCGCCATTTTGAGTTTTATAGCCGCCATCTCTTATATAACAGCTATACTAGCTGCTGGAACCATTCTACAGCCGCCATTTTGAGTTTTATAGCCGCCATCTCTTATATAACAGCTATACTAGCTGCTGGAACCATTCTACAGCCGCCATTTTGAGTTTTATAGCCGCCATCTCTTATATAACAGCTCATACTAGCTGCTGGAACCATTCTACAGCCGCCATTTTGAGTTTTATAGCCGCCATCTCTTATATAACAGCTATACTAGCTGCTGGAACCATTCTACAGCCGCCATTTTGAGTTTTATAGCCGCCATCTCTTATATAACAGCTATACTAGCTGCTGGAACCATTCTACAGCCGCCATTTTGAGTTTTATAGCCGCCATCTCTTATATAACAGCTATACTAGCTGCTGGAACCATTCTACAGCCGCCATTTTGAGTTTTATAGCCGCCATCTCTTATATAACAGCTATACTAGCTGCTGGAACCATTCTACAGCCGCCATTTTGAGTTTTATAGCCGCCATCTCTTATATAACAGCTATACTAGCTGCTGGAACCATTCTACAGCCGCCATTTTGAGTTTTTATAGCCGCCATCTCTTATATAACAGCTATACTAGCTGCTGGAACCATTCTACAGCCGCCATTTTGAGTTTTATAGCCGCCATCTCTTATATAACAGCTATACTAGCTGCTGGAACCATTCTACAGCCGCCATTTTGAGTTTTATAGCCGCCATCTCTTATATAACAGCTATACTAGCTGCTGGAACCATTCTACAGCCGCCATTTTGAGTTTTTATAGCCGCCATCTCTTATATAACAGCTATACTAGCTGCTGGAACCATTCTACAGCCGCCATTTTGAGTTTTATAGCCGCCATCTCTTATATAACAGCTATACTAGCTGCTGGAACCATTCTACAGCCGCCATTTTGAGGTTTTATAGCCGCCATCTCTTATATAACAGCTATACTAGCTGCTGGAACCATTCTACAGCCGCCATTTTGGAGTTTTATAGCCGCCATCTCTTATATAACAGCTATACTAGCTGCTGGAACCATTCTACAGCCGCCATTTTGAGTTTTATAGCCGCCATCTCTTATATAACAGCTATACTAGCTGCTGGAACCATTCTACAGCCGCCATTTTGAGTTTTATAGCCGCCATCTCTTATATAACAGCTATACTAGCTGCTGGAACCATTCTACAGCCGCCATTTTGAGTTTTATAGCCGCCATCTCTTATATAACAGCTATACTAGCTGCTGGAACCATTCTACAGCCGCCATTTTGAGTTTTATAGCCGCCATCTCTTATATAACAGCTCATACTAGCTGCTGGAACCATTCTACAGCCGCCATTTTGAGTTTTATAGCCGCCATCTCTTATATAACAGCTATACTAGCTGCTGGAACCATTCTACAGCCGCCATTTTGAGTTTTATAGCCGCCATCTCTTATATAACAGCCTATACTAGCTGCTGAAACCATTCTACAGCCGCCATTTTGAGTTTTATAGCCGCCATCTCTTATATAACAGCTATACTAGCTGCTGGAACCATTCTACAGCCGCCATTTTGAGTTTTATAGCCGCCATCTCTTATATAACAGCTATACTAGCTGCTGGAACCATTCTACAGCCGCCATTTTGAGTTTTATAGCCGCCATCTCTTATATAACAGCTATACTAGCTGCTGGAACCATTCTACAGCCGCCATTTTGAGTTTTATAGCCGCCATCTCTTATATAACAGCTATACTAGCTGCTGGAACCATTCTACAGCCGCCATTTTGAGTTTTATAGCCGCCATCTCTTATATAACAGCTATACTAGCTGCTGGAACCATTCTACAGCCGCCATTTTGAGTTTATATAGCCGCCATCTCTTATATAACAGCTATACTAGCTGCTGGAACCATTCTACAGCCGCCATTTTGAGTTTTATAGCCGCCATCTCTTATATAACAGCTATACTAGCTGCTGGAACCATTCTACAGCCGCCATTTTGAGTTTTATAGCCGCCATCTCTTATATAACAGCTATACTAGCTGCTGGAACCATTCTACAGCCGCCATTTTGAGTTTTATAGCCGCCATCTCTTATATAACAGCTATACTAGCTGCTGGAACCATTCTACAGCCGCCATTTTGAGTTTTATAGCCGCCATCTCTTATATAACAGCTATACTAGCTGCTGGAACCATTCTACAGCCGCCATTTTGAGTTTTATAGCCGCCATCTCTTATATAACAGCTATACTAGCTGCTGGAACCATTCTACAGCCGCCATTTTGAGTTTTATAGCCGCCATCTCTTATATAACAGCTATACTAGCTGCTGGAACCATTCTACAGCCGCCATTTTGAGTTTTATAGCCGCCATCTCTTATATAACAGCTATACTAGCTGCTGGAACCATTCTACAGCCGCCATTTTGAGTTTTATAGCCGCCATCTCTTATATAACAGCTATACTAGCTGCTGGAACCATTCTACAGCCGCCATTTTGAGTTTTATAGCCGCCATCTCTTATATAACAGCTATACTAGCTGCTGGAACCATTCTACAGCCGCCATTTTGAGTTTTATAGCCGCCATCTCTTATATAACAGCTATACTAGCTGCTGGAACCATTCTACAGCCGCCATTTTGAGTTTTATAGCCGCCATCTCTTATATAACAGCTCATACTAGCTGCTGGAACCATTCTACAGCCGCCATTTTGAGTTTTATAGCCGCCATCTCTTATATAACAGCTATACTAGCTGCTGGAACCATTCTACAGCCGCCATTTTGAGTTTTATAGCCGCCATCTCTTATATAACAGCTATACTAGCTGCTGGAACCATTCTACAGCCGCCATTTTGAGTTTTATAGCCGCCATCTCTTATATAACAGCTATACTAGCTGCTGGAACCATTCTACAGCCGCCATTTTGAGTTTTATAGCCGCCATCTCTTATATAACAGCTATACTAGCTGCTGGAACCATTCTACAGCCGCCATTTTGAGTTTTATAGCCGCCATCTCTTATATAACAGCTATACTAGCTGCTGGAACCATTCTACAGCCGCCATTTTGAGTTTTATAGCCGCCATCTCTTATATAACAGCTATACTAGCTGCTGGAACCATTCTACAGCCGCCATTTTGAGTTTTATAGCCGCCATCTCTTATATAACAGCTATACTAGCTGCTGGAACCATTCTACAGCCGCCATTTTGAGTTTTATAGCCGCCATCCCTGATATAACAGTCATACAAGCAGCTGGAACCATTCTACAGCCGCCATTTTGAGTTTTATAGCCGCCATCTCTTATATAACAGCTATACTAGCTGCTGGAACCATTCTACAGCCGCCATTTTGAGTTTTATAGCCGCCATCTCTTATATAACAGCTATACTAGCTGCTGGAACCATTCTACAGCCGCCATTTTGAGTTTTATAGCCGCCATCTCTTATATAACAGCTAAACTAGCTGCTGGAACCATTCTACAGCCGCCATTTTGAGTTTTATAGCCGCCATCTCTTATATAACAGCTATACTAGCTGCTGGAACCATTCTACAGCCGCCATTTTGAGTTTTATAGCCGCCATCTCTTATATAACAGCTATACTAGCTGCTGGAACCATTCTACAGCCGCCATTTTGAGTTTTATAGCCGCCATCTCTTATATAACAGCTATACTAGCTGCTGGAACCATTCTACAGCCGCCATTTTGAGTTTTATAGCCGCCATCTCTTATATAACAGCTATACTAGCTGCTGGAACCATTCTACAGCCGCCATTTTGAGTTTTATAGCCGCCATCTCTTATATAACAGCTATACTAGCTGCTGGAACCATTCTACAGCCGCCATTTTGAGTTTTATAGCCGCCATCTCTTATATAACAGCTATACTAGCTGCTGGAACCATTCTACAGCCGCCATTTTGAGTTTTATAGCCGCCATCTCTTATATAACAGCTATACTAGCTGCTGGAACCATTCTACAGCCGCCATTTTGAGTTTTATAGCCGCCATCTCTTATATAACAGCTATACTAGCTGCTGGAACCATTCTACAGCCGCCATTTTGAGTTTTATAGCCGCCATCTCTTATATAACAGCTATACTAGCTGCTGGAACCATTCTACAGCCGCCATTTTGAGTTTTATAGCCGCCATCTCTTATATAACAGCTATACTAGCTGCTGGAACCATTCTACAGCCGCCATTTTGAGTTTTATAGCCGCCATCTCTTATATAACAGCTATACTAGCTGCTGGAACCATTCTACAGCCGCCATTTTGAGTTTTATAGCCGCCATCTCTTATATAACAGCTATACTAGCTGCTGGAACCATTCTACAGCCGCCATTTTGAGTTTTATAGCCGCCATCTCTTATATAACAGCTATACTAGCTGCTGGAACCATTCTACAGCCGCCATTTTGAGTTTTATAGCCGCCATCTCTTATATAACAGCTATACTAGCTGCTGGAACCATTCTACAGCCGCCATTTTGAGTTTTATAGCCGCCATCTCTTATATAACAGCTATACTAGCTGCTGGAACCATTCTACAGCCGCCATTTTGAGTTTTATAGCCGCCATCTCTTATATAACAGCTATACTAGCTGCTGGAACCATTCTACAGCCGCCATTTTGAGTTTTATAGCCGCCATCTCTTATATAACAGCTATACTAGCTGCTGGAACCATTCTACAGCCGCCATTTTGAGTTTTATAGCCGCCATCTCTTATATAACAGCTATACTAGCTGCTGGAACCATTCTACAGCCGCCATTTTGAGTTTTATAGCCGCCATCTCTTATATAACAGCTATACTAGCTGCTGGAACCATTCTACAGCCGCCATTTTGAGTTTTATAGCCGCCATCTCTTATATAACAGCTATACTAGCTGCTGGAACCATTCTACAGCCGCCATTTTGAGTTTTATAGCCGCCATCTCTTATATAACAGCTATACTAGCTGCTGGAACCATTCTACAGCCGCCATTTTGAGTTTTATAGCCGCCATCTCTTATATAACAGCTATACTAGCTGCTGGAACCATTCTACAGCCGCCATTTTGAGTTTTATAGCCGCCATCTCTTATATAACAGCTATACTAGCTGCTGGAACCATTCTACAGCCGCCATTTTGAGTTTTATAGCCGCCATCTCTTATATAACAGCTATACTAGCTGCTGGAACCATTCTACAGCCGCCATTTTGAGTTTTATAGCCGCCATCTCTTATATAACAGCTATACTAGCTGCTGGAACCATTCTACAGCCGCCATTTTGAGTTTTATAGCCGCCATCTCTTATATAACAGCTATACTAGCTGCTGGAACCATTCTACAGCCGCCATTTTGAGTTTTATAGCCGCCATCTCTTATATAACAGCTATACTAGCTGCTGGAACCATTCTACAGCCGCCATTTTGAGTTTTATAGCCGCCATCTCTTATATAACAGCTATACTAGCTGCTGGAACCATTCTACAGCCGCCATTTTGAGTTTTATAGCCGCCATCTCTTATATAACAGCTATACTAGCTGCTGGAACCATTCTACAGCCGCCATTTTGAGTTTTATAGCCGCCATCTCTTATATAACAGCTATACTAGCTGCTGGAACCATTCTACAGCCGCCATTTTGAGTTTTATAGCCGCCATCTCTTATATAACAGCTATACTAGCTGCTGGAACCATTCTACAGCCGCCATTTTGAGTTTTATAGCCGCCATCTCTTATATAACAGCTATACTAGCTGCTGGAACCATTCTACAGCCGCCATTTTGAGTTTTATAGCCGCCATCTCTTATATAACAGCTATACTAGCTGCTGGAACCATTCTACAGCCGCCATTTTGAGTTTTATAGCCGCCATCTCTTATATAACAGCTATACTAGCTGCTGGAACCATTCTACAGCCGCCATTTTGAGTTTTATAGCCGCCATCTCTTATATAACAGCTATACTAGCTGCTGGAACCATTCTACAGCCGCCATTTTGAGTTTTATAGCCGCCATCTCTTATATAACAGCTATACTAGCTGCTGGAACCATTCTACAGCCGCCATTTTGAGTTTTATAGCCGCCATCTCTTATATAACAGCTATACTAGCTGCTGGAACCATTCTACAGCCGCCATTTTGAGTTTTATAGCCGCCATCTCTTATATAACAGCTATACTAGCTGCTGGAACCATTCTACAGCCGCCATTTTGAGTTTTATAGCCGCCATCTCTTATATAACAGCTATACTAGCTGCTGGAACCATTCTACAGCCGCCATTTTGAGTTTTATAGCCGCCATCTCTTATATAACAGCTATACTAGCTGCTGGAACCATTCTACAGCCGCCATTTTGAGTTTTATAGCCGCCATCTCTTATATAACAGCTATACTAGCTGCTGGAACCATTCTACAGCCGCCATTTTGAGTTTTATAGCCGCCATCTCTTATATAACAGCTATACTAGCTGCTGGAACCATTCTACAGCCGCCATTTTGAGTTTTATAGCCGCCATCTCTTATATAACAGCTATACTAGCTGCTGGAACCATTCTACAGCCGCCATTTTGAGTTTTATAGCCGCCATCTCTTATATAACAGCTATACTAGCTGCTGGAACCATTCTACAGCCGCCATTTTGAGTTTTATAGCCGCCATCTCTTATATAACAGCTATACTAGCTGCTGGAACCATTCTACAGCCGCCATTTTGAGTTTTATAGCCGCCATCTCTTATATAACAGCTATACTAGCTGCTGGAACCATTCTACAGCCGCCATTTTGAGTTTTATAGCCGCCATCTCTTATATAACAGCTATACTAGCTGCTGGAACCATTCTACAGCCGCCATTTTGAGTTTTATAGCCGCCATCTCTTATATAACAGCTATACTAGCTGCTGGAACCATTCTACAGCCGCCATTTTGAGTTTTATAGCCGCCATCTCTTATATAAACAACCATACTAGCTGCTAGAACCATTCTACAGCCGCCATTTTTGAGTTTTATAGCCGCCATCTCTTATATAACAGCTATACTAGCTGCTGGAACCATTCTACAGCCGCCATTTTGAGTTTTTATAGCCGCCATCTCTTATATAACAGCTATACTAGCTGCTGGAACCATTCTACAGCCGCCATTTTGAGTTTTATAGCCGCCATCTCTTATATAACAGCTATACTAGCTGCTGGAACCATTCTACAGCCGCCATTTTGAGTTTTATAGCCGCCATCTCTTATATAACAGCTATACTAGCTGCTGGAACCATTCTACAGCCGCCATTTTGAGTTTTATAGCCGCCATCTCTTATATAACAGCTATACTAGCTGCTGGAACCATTCTACAGCCGCCATTTTGAGTTTTATAGCCGCCATCTCTTATATAACAGCTATACTAGCTGCTGGAACCATTCTACAGCCGCCATTTTGAGTTTTATAGCCGCCATCTCTTATATAACAGCTATACTAGCTGCTGGAACCATTCTACAGCCGCCATTTTGAGTTTTATAGCCGCCATCTCTTATATAACAGCTATACTAGCTGCTGGAACCATTCTACAGCCGCCATTTTGAGTTTTATAGCCGCCATCTCTTATATAACAGCTATACTAGCTGCTGGAACCATTCTACAGCCGCCATTTTGAGTTTTATAGCCGCCATCTCTTATATAACAGCTATACTAGCTGCTGGAACCATTCTACAGCCGCCATTTTGAGTTTTATAGCCGCCATCTCTTATATAACAGCTATACTAGCTGCTGGAACCATTCTACAGCCGCCATTTTGAGTTTTATAGCCGCCATCTCTTATATAACAGCTATACTAGCTGCTGGAACCATTCTACAGCCGCCATTTTGAGTTTTATAGCCGCCATCTCTTATATAACAGCTATACTAGCTGCTGGAACCATTCTACAGCCGCCATTTTGAGTTTTATAGCCGCCATCTCTTATATAACAGCTATACTAGCTGCTGGAACCATTCTACAGCCGCCATTTTGAGTTTTATAGCCGCCATCTCTTATATAACAGCTATACTAGCTGCTGGAACCATTCTACAGCCGCCATTTTGAGTTTTATAGCCGCCATCTCTTATATAACAGCTATACTAGCTGCTGGAACCATTCTACAGCCGCCATTTTGAGTTTTATAGCCGCCATCTCTTATATAACAGCTATACTAGCTGCTGGAACCATTCTACAGCCGCCATTTTGAGTTTTATAGCCGCCATCTCTTATATAACAGCTATACTAGCTGCTGGAACCATTCTACAGCCGCCATTTTGAGTTTTATAGCCGCCATCTCTTATATAACAGCTATACTAGCTGCTGGAACCATTCTACAGCCGCCATTTTGAGTTTTATAGCCGCCATCTCTTATATAACAGCTATACTAGCTGCTGGAACCATTCTACAGCCGCCATTTTGAGTTTTATAGCCGCCATCTCTTATATAACAGCTATACTAGCTGCTGGAACCATTCTACAGCCGCCATTTTGAGTTTTATAGCCGCCATCTCTTATATAACAGCTATACTAGCTGCTGGAACCATTCTACAGCCGCCATTTTGAGTTTTATAGCCGCCATCTCTTATATAACAGCTATACTAGCTGCTGGAACCATTCTACAGCCGCCATTTTGAGTTTTATAGCCGCCATCTCTTATATAACAGCTATACTAGCTGCTGGAACCATTCTACAGCCGCCATTTTGAGTTTTATAGCCGCCATCTCTTATATAACAGCTATACTAGCTGCTGGAACCATTCTACAGCCGCCATTTTGAGTTTTATAGCCGCCATCTCTTATATAACAGCTATACTAGCTGCTGGAACCATTCTACAGCCGCCATTTTGAGTTTTATAGCCGCCATCTCTTATATAACAGCTATACTAGCTGCTGGAACCATTCTACAGCCGCCATTTTGAGTTTTATAGCCGCCATCTCTTATATAACAGCTATACTAGCTGCTGGAACCATTCTACAGCCGCCATTTTGAGTTTTATAGCCGCCATCTCTTATATAACAGCTATACTAGCTGCTGGAACCATTCTACAGCCGCCATTTTGAGTTTTATAGCCGCCATCTCTTATATAACAGCTATACTAGCTGCTGGAACCATTCTACAGCCGCCATTTTGAGTTTTATAGCCGCCATCTCTTATATAACAGCTATACTAGCTGCTGGAACCATTCTACAGCCGCCATTTTGAGTTTTATAGCCGCCATCTCTTATATAACAGCTATACTAGCTGCTGGAACCATTCTACAGCCGCCATTTTGAGTTTTATAGCCGCCATCTCTTATATAACAGCTATACTAGCTGCTGGAACCATTCTACAGCCGCCATTTTGAGTTTTATAGCCGCCATCTCTTATATAACAGCTATACTAGCTGCTGGAACCATTCTACAGCCGCCATTTTGAGTTTTATAGCCGCCATCTCTTATATAACAGCTATACTAGCTGCTGGAACCATTCTACAGCCGCCATTTTGAGTTTTATAGCCGCCATCTCTTATATAACAGCTATACTAGCTGCTGGAACCATTCTACAGCCGCCATTTTGAGTTTTATAGCCGCCATCTCTTATATAACAGCTATACTAGCTGCTGGAACCATTCTACAGCCGCCATTTTGAGTTTTATAGCCGCCATCTCTTATATAACAGCTATACTAGCTGCTGGAACCATTCTACAGCCGCCATTTTGAGTTTTATAGCCGCCATCTCTTATATAACAGCTATACTAGCTGCTGGAACCATTCTACAGCCGCCATTTTGAGTTTTATAGCCGCCATCTCTTATATAACAGCTATACTAGCTGCTGGAACCATTCTACAGCCGCCATTTTGAGTTTTATAGCCGCCATCTCTTATATAACAGCTATACTAGCTGCTGGAACCATTCTACAGCCGCCATTTTGAGTTTTATAGCCGCCATCTCTTATATAACAGCTATACTAGCTGCTGGAACCATTCTACAGCCGCCATTTTGAGTTTTATAGCCGCCATCTCTTATATAACAGCTATACTAGCTGCTGGAACCATTCTACAGCCGCCATTTTGAGTTTTATAGCCGCCATCTCTTATATAACAGCTATACTAGCTGCTGGAACCATTCTACAGCCGCCATTTTGAGTTTTATAGCCGCCATCTCTTATATAACAGCTATACTAGCTGCTGGAACCATTCTACAGCCGCCATTTTGAGTTTTATAGCCGCCATCTCTTATATAACAGCTATACTAGCTGCTGGAACCATTCTACAGCCGCCATTTTGAGTTTTATAGCCGCCATCTCTTATATAACAGCTATACTAGCTGCTGGAACCATTCTACAGCCGCCATTTTGAGTTTTATAGCCGCCATCTCTTATATAACAGCTATACTAGCTGCTGGAACCATTCTACAGCCGCCATTTTGAGTTTTATAGCCGCCATCTCTTATATAACAGCTATACTAGCTGCTGGAACCATTCTACAGCCGCCATTTTGAGTTTTTATAGCCGCCATCTCTTATATAACAGCTATACTAGCTGCTGGAACCATTCTACAGCCGCCATTTTGAGTTTTATAGCCGCCATCTCTTAAATAACAGCTATACTAGCTGCTGGAACCATTCTACAGCCGCCATTTTGAGTTTTATAGCCGCCATCTCTTATATAACAGCTATACTAGCTGCTGGAACCATTCTACAGCCGCCATTTTGAGTTTTATAGCCGCCATCTCTTATATAACAGCTATACTAGCTGCTGGAACCATTCTACAGCCGCCATTTTGAGTTTTATAGCCGCCATCTCTTATATAACAGCTATACTAGCTGCTGGAACCATTCTACAGCCGCCATTTTGAGTTTTATAGCCGCCATCTCTTATATAACAGCTATACTAGCTGCTGGAACCATTCTACAGCCGCCATTTTGAGTTTTATAGCCGCCATCTCTTATATAACAGCTATACTAGCTGCTGGAACCATTCTACAGCCGCCATTTTGAGTTTTATAGCCGCCATCTCTTATATAACAGCTATACTAGCTGCTGGAACCATTCTACAGCCGCCATTTTGAGTTTTATAGCCGCCATCTCTTATATAACAGCTATACTAGCTGCTGGAACCATTCTACAGCCGCCATTTTGAGTTTTATAGCCGCCATCTCTTATATAATAGCTATACTAGCTGCTGGAACCATTCTACAGCCGCCATTTTGAGTTTTATAGCCGCCATCTCTTATATAACAGCTATACTAGCTGCTGGAACCATTCTACAGCCGCCATTTTGAGTTTTATAGCCGCCATCTCTTATATAACAGCTATACTAGCTGCTGGAACCATTCTACAGCCGCCATTTTGAGTTTTATAGCCGCCATCTCTTATATAACAGCTATACTAGCTGCTGGAACCATTCTACAGCCGCCATTTTGAGTTTTTATAGCCGCCATCTCTTATATAACAGCTATACTAGCTGCTGGAACCATTCTACAGCCGCCATTTTGAGTTTTATAGCCGCCATCTCTTATATAATAGGTATACTAGCTGCTGGAACCATTCTACAGCCGCCATTTTGAGTTTTATAGCCGCCATCTCTTATATAACAGCTTTACTAGCTGCTGGAACCATTCTACAGCCGCCATTTTGAGTTTTATAGCCGCCATCGCTTATATAACAGCTATACTAGCTGCTGGAACCATTCTACAGCCGCCATTTTGAGTTTTATAGCCGCCATCTCTTATATAACAGCTATACTAGCTGCTGGAACCATGCTACAGCCACCATTTTGAGTTTTATAGCCGCCATCTCTTATATAATAGCTATACTAGCTGCTGGAACCATTCTACAGCCGCCATTTTGAGTTTTATAGCCGCCATCTCTTATATAACAGTTATACTGGCTGCTGGAACCATTCTACAGCCGCCATTTTGAGTTTTATAGCCGCCATCTCTTATATAACAGCTTTACTAGCTGCTGGAACCATTCTACAGCCGCCATTTTGAGTTTTATAGCCGCCATCTCTTATATAACAGCTATACTAGCTGCTGGAACCATTCTACAGCCGCCATTTTAGGGTTTTTATAGCCGCCATCTCTTATAAAACAGCCATACAAGCTGCTGGAACCATTCTACGGTCGCCATTTTGAGTTTTATAGCCGCCATCTCTTATATAACAAGTCTTTACCAGCAGCTGGAACCATGCTACAGCCGCCATTCTGAGTTTTATAGCCGCCTTCTCTTATATAACAGCTTTACTAGCTGCTGGAACCATTCTACAGCCGCCATTTTTGAGTTTTATAGCCGCCTTTTCTTATATAATAGCTATACTAGCTGCTGAAACCATTCTACAGCCGCCATTTTTTAGTTCTATAGCCGCCATCCCTGATATAACAGTCTTACAAGCTGCTGGAACCATGCTACAGCCGCCATTTTGGGTTTTATAACCGCCATCTCTTATATAATAGATTACTAGCTGCTGGAACGATTCTACAGCCGCCATTTTGGAGTTCTATAGCCGCCAACTCTGATATAACAGTCATACAAGCTGCTGGAACCATGCTACAGACGCCATTTTGAGTTTTATAGCCGCCATCTCTTATATAACAGCTATACTAGCTGCTGAACCATTCTACAGCCGCCATTTTGCGTTTATAGCGCCGCCATCCCTGATATAACGGTCTTACAAGCTGCTGGAACAAATCTACAGCCGCCATTTTGAGTTTATAGCCGCCATCTGTTATAGTTAAGTCATACAAGCAGCTGGAACAATGCTACAGCCGCCATTTTGGAGTTTTATAGCCGCCATCTCTTATATTTTAGCTTTACTAGCTGCTGAAACCATTCTACAGCCGCCATTTTGAGTTCTATAGCCGCCATCCCTTATATAACAGACATACTAGCGCTGGAACCATGCTACAGCCGCCATTTTGGGTTTTATAGCCGCCATCCCTGATATGGCAGGTCATAAAAGCAGGTGGATCCATGCTACAGCCGCCATTCTGAGTTTTATAGCCGCCATCTCTTATATAACAGCTATACTAGCTGCTGGAACCATTCTACAGCCGCCATTTTGAGTTTTATAGCCGCCATTTCTTATATAATAGGTATACAAGCTGCTGGAACGATTCTACAGTCGCCATTTTCATTTGAGTTTTATAGCCGCAACCTCTTATCTAACAGCTATACTAGCTGCTGGAACCATTCTACAGCCGCCATTTTTGAGTTCTATAGCCGCCATCTCTTATATAACAGTCATACAAGCAGCTGGAACCATCTCCACAGCCGCCATTTTGAGTTTTATAGCCGCCATCTCTTATATAATAGATTTACTAGCTGCTGAAACCATTCTACAGCCGCCATTTTGCGTTTTATAGCCGCCATCTCTATATAATAGCTATACTAGCTGCGGAACAATTCTACAGCCGCCATTTTGAGTTTTATAGCCGCCATCCCTAGATATAACAGTCATACAAGCAGCTGGAACCATGCTACAGCCGCCATTTTGAGTTTTATAGCCACCATCTCTTATATAACAGCTATACCAGCGGTGATATAACAGTCATACAAGCAGCTGGAACCATTCTACAGCCGCCATTTTGAGTTTATAGCCGCCATCTCTTATCTAACGACTATACCCAGCTGTTGAAACCATTCTACAGCCGCCATTTTTAGTTCTCATAGCCGCCATCCCTGATATAACGGTCATACAGGCAGCTGGAACCATGCTACAGCCACCATTTTGAGTTTTATAGCCGCCATCCCTGATATAACGGTCATACAAGCAGCTGGAACCATGCCACAGCCGCCATTTTTGACTTTTATAGCCGCGATCTCTTATATAAAAGCTATACTAGCTGCTGAAACCATTCTACAGCCGCCATTTCCGAGTTTTTATAGCCGTCATCTCTTATATAACAGCTAAACTAGCTGCTGAAACCATTCTACAGCCGCCATTTTGAGGTTTTATAGCCGTCATCCCTGATATAACGGTCATACAAGCAGCTGGAACCATGCTACAGCCGCCATTTTTGACTTTTATAGCCGCCATTCCTGATATAACGGTCATACAAGCAGCTGGAACCATTCTACAGCCGCCATTTTGACTTTTATAGCCGCCATCTCTTATATAATAGCTATACTAGCTGCTGAAACCATTCTACAGCCGCCATTTTGAGTTCTATAGCCGCCATCCCTGATATAACGGATCATACCAGCAGCTGGAACCATGCTACAGCCACCATTTCGAGTTTTCTAGCCGCCATCCCTGATATAACGGTCATACAAGCAGCTGGAACCATGCTACAGCCGCCATTTTGACTTTTATAGCCGCCATCTCTTATATAATAGCTATACTGGCTGCTGGAACCATTCTACAGCCGCCATATTTTTTTCTCTTATATAACAGCTATACTATCTGCTGAAACCATTCTACAGCCGCCACTTTGAGTTTTGTAGCCGCCATCCTGATATAACGGTCATACAAGTAGCTGGAACCATGCTACGTAGCCGCCACCCCCCAGTTGTTAAGCCGCCATCCTCTTATATAATAGCTATGCTAGCGCCAGATTTGTCTCTAAAGCTGCTCATTTTGGTTTTCAAGCCGCCATCTCTTCTGCATCAGTATACTAAGCCTGCTGAAATCAATTTCTGCAGCCGCCATTTTGAGTTTATAGCCGCCATCCCTGATATAACGGTCATACAAGTAGCTGGAACCATGCTACAGCCACCATTTGAGTTTTATAGCCGCCATCCCTGATATAACGGTCATAGAAGCAGCTGGAACCATGCTACAGCCACCATTTTGAGTTTTATAGCCGCCATCCTGATATAACGGTCATACCAGCAGCTGGAACCATGCTACAGCCGCCATTTTTGACTTATATATAGCCGCCATCTCTTATATAATAGCTATACTAGCTGCTGGAACCATTCTACAGCCACCATTGTGAGTTTTATATCCTCCATCTCTTATACATATAATAGCTATACTAGCTGCTGGAACCATTCTACAGCCGCCATTTTTGAGTTTTATATCCGCCATCTCTTATATAATAGCTATACCTAGCTGCTGGAACCATTCTACAGCCGCCATTTTGAGTTTATATCCGCCATCTCTTATATAATAGATATACTATATAGCCGCCATCTCTTATATAACAGCTATACTAGCTGCTGGAACCATTCTACAGCCGCCATTTGGGTTTGATAGCCGTCATCTTCTATATAATAGCTATACTAGCTGCTGGAACCATGCTACAGCCGCCATTTTCGACTTTATAGCCGCCATCTCTTATATAATAGCTATACTAGCTGCTGGAACCATTCTACAGCCGCCATTTTTGAGTTTTATATCCGCCATCTCTTATATAATAGCTATACTAGCTGCTGGAACCATTCTACAGCCGCCATTTGAGTTTTATATCCGCCATCTCTTATATAATAGCTATACACTAGCTGCTGGAACCATTCTACAGCCGCCATTTTGAGTTTTTATATCCGCCATCTCTTATGTAATAGCTATACTAGCTGCTGGAACCATTCTACAGTCGCCATTTTTGAGCCATTTATAGTCTGTTTTCTCTTATATAACAGCTACACTAGCTGCTGGAACCATTCTACAGCCGCCATTTTGAGTTTTATAGCCGCCATCTCTTATATAATAGCTATACTAGTTGCTGGAACCATTCTACAGCCGCCATTTTTGAGTTTTATAGCCGCCATCTCTTATATAATAGCTATACTAGCTGCTGGAACCATTCAACAGCCGCCATTTTTTAGTATTCATTGTTGAACCATCTCTTATATAACAGCTACACTAGCTGCTGGAATGATGTTACAGCCTATTTTGACTTTTATAGCCGCCATCTCTTATGTAATAGCTATACTAGCTGAGAACCATTCTACAGCAGCCATTTTGAATTTTATATCCGCCATCTTTTATATAACGGCTATACTGGCTGCTGGAGCCATTCTACCCTGTTCACGTGTGGGTTTATAGCCGCTATCGCTTATATAACAATATATAACTGCTGGAACAAATTCTACAGCCGCCATTTTGAATTTTATAGCCCCCATCTCTTATATAATGAAGTATACTGGCTACTAAAGCCAATTCTACAGCCGCCATGTTTTAGGTTTTTATAGCCGCTATCGCTTATATAACAGCTATACCAGCTGCTGAAACCATTCTACAGCCGCCATTTTTGAGGTTTATAGCCCCCATCTCTTATACTTTCATATTTATACTAGCTGCTAGAATTCATTCTATAGCCGCCATCTCTTATACAGCTCCATTTTTGGGTATTATATAGCCGCCATCTCTTATATAATAGCTATACTAGCTGCTGGAACCATTCTACAGCCGCCATTTTGAGTTTTTATAGCCGCCATCTCTTATATAATAGCTATACCTAGTTGCTGGAACCATTTTACAGCCGCCATTTTTGAGTTTTATAGCCGCCATCTCTTATATAATGGCTATACTAGCTGCTAGAACCGTTCTATAGCCGCCATCTCTTATGTAATAGCTATACTAGCTGCTGGAACCATTCTGCAGCCGCCATCTCTTATATAACAGCTATACTAGCTGCTGGAACCATTATTACAGCCACCATTTTCGGTATTATAGCCGCCATCCCTGATATAACGGTCATACAAGCAGCTGGAACTATGCTACAGCCGCCATTTGAGTTTTTATAGCCGCCATCTCTTATATAACTAGCTATACTAGCTGCTAAAACCATTCTACAGCCGCCGTAGTCAAGGTTTAAGAGCCGCTATCGCTTATATTTCAGCTATACTAGCTGCTGAAACCATTCTACTTTCTCCTTTTGAGTTTTTATAGCCCCCATCTCTTATATAATAGCTATACTAGCTGCTAGAGCCATTCTATAGCCGCCAT
>JAECWI010000381.1:0-56478 GCA_018150345.1 Drosophila equinoxialis | reverse complement strand
GCGGCAACAACACGACCTGTAGTACGATAGTAGAATGGCTGGCCTCCGTGGGACTCAAATTAGCGGCGCAAAAAACAGAGGCCGTTCTAATTTCAAGCAGGAAACTTGTTGAGACAGCACAAATTACTGTTGAGGGGACTACGGTCCAGTCCAAAAGAGCTATCCGCTATCTTGGCGTGTGGATAGACACTCGACTAACCTTTCGAGAACACCTAGCAAACATTCAGGAGAAGGCATCTGTATGAGTGCGTTCGTTGTCAAGGATCCTCTTAAACACGATCACAAAGCAACACAGACGTGTTCTTTCTTAAAACTCTTGAACCAAAGGAACCCGGTCCCAAAACAAGAGACGAGAAAGCTGCTGACGACAGTACACAGCTCCATTGTACTTTATGCGGCTCGGATCTGGAAATCGGCTTTATTAGTAGAAAGCTACAGCAGGGGCATACGGTCAACCCACAGACTTTGTGCACTCAGAGTCTGCTGCGCGTTTAGAACGGTATCTGACGACGCAGTATTAGTGTTAGCTGGGATGCTGCCACTTGACATTCAGGCGGATGAAGACACAGTCGTAGCTGCAGCACCTAGAGATAAGCCCTCGAAGAAACTGGCACGCGCACAGGCTAGAGGCAGAAGCCTAATGACATGGCAGAGAAGATGGGATGCGTCACAGAAGGGCAGATGGACCCACCTGCTGATCCCAAATATAGAGAAGTGGTTAGGCAGAAAGCATGGGTCAGTAAATTTCTACCTAACGCAGATACTAAGCGGTCATGGATGCTTTAGGCAATACCTCCATCGCTTTGGACACGAAGAATCGCCTATGTGCACAGTCTGCAGCGATAACAGGGTAGAAGACGCACAACATATTCTTTTCAGGTGTCGGCGCTATGAGTCCCAAAGAAGGCACCTAGAACTCCCTGCAGGGGCTGTATTAACGGTGAACAACCTCGTGGATTCAATGGTTGGCAGCCCACAAACATGGGAAGCGGTCAACAGCTTTTGCAGCATATGTAATGCGGGATCTGCGACAATCCGAACGCATGAGAGCTGGAGCGTCGTAGAGAGAGCCACCGACCCTAGGAAGCAATTCCCACGAGGACGTCCCCTAGGATCAAGCTCCCTTTATGACATCTTTTTCCTCTGTATATATCTATCTATACTATCTATACCTATCAATAAAGGAATATAAAAAAAAAAAAAAAAAAAAAAAAAAAAAAAGGCAGAAAGGAAGAGACAAAAAACGTGTACTTTGAATTGAATTTCACAATTAGGTTAAATTTCCGGACTGATCAAAGAATTGTATTTATATGTATTAACTAGGCATGGTCTGGGCCCATAACCTGTTGAAAAACTGAATATTAGTTAACACAAAAGAAACACCGCTTTTATATGTTTATATATCTTCATTTATATTTAACACTTTTAATAAAGCTTTGGCAACACCAGCAACCACGTTTTTTCCCACAAAAGATTTGGATAAAGAGAGAGAAATAATATTGAGTGTGACCAAACTTCATGTCGCTTAAAATACTTAATCTAGTATTGCAAAGTGTAATTTTTGTAAGTGGAATAGGGGTATTCCAACAATCGTCGATGGCGACGTCACTGGCCATGGCCTTTAAATTGACAGCCGTCAATATAGGAGCAGAGAAAGCGGTGGCAGCAGTGATCCGGTCCCCAATCAGTGAAGGATGGCGATTGGAGGCGATCCTGAAGTTGTTCGATGGCTTGTGCTGCCGCACTCCAAGCGCTCCGGTGGACCCGCAGAGTATGTTTATGCCCAACCGGGCAACACAAAGGTTAAAGGAGGCGGAAGCTTTCACCTCGCGTCGCTCTCCCGATGATGCCCATCGCTCTCCCCACACAAAAGAACTCCCCACACTTCGCTCCAAGCGGGGCTTGATGCCCTGCTCTTAATTAAGCTAGAGTTAGTTGAAAAAAACATAAACAAGTAAAAGTTACATCTCTGTGAGTTCTACATTTTCGGGAAAGAGGAATAAAAAAGGGATAAATTCACTTAGCTGCCCCAACCCCCTACACAAACAAAGAGACATTTTAACACAAAAAAATTCAATCTCCTGATTGGAAGGCTGTACAATTTCAGAGGAGAACGCCGAATCAACAGCGATCAAAACACCACCACCATTACGGATAGTCCGATCATGTCTATATATTAAATATTTTGAGGCGAAAATTGAAGCATCGGCAATACCAGGCCAAGTCTCAGTAAAGGCAAGAATATGAAAGTCAAAAGCTAAACTATCTACATAGAGTCTAGAGAGAGGCCAGACTTAGGGACGAAATTAGTTTTTGACTCGCCAACAGGTGCAGACGAGCCGGAAGGAACGTTATTCACAGGCTAATCGGAGGCCGATTCTTCTCGACTCGACACACGAGACATCATCTGAAGAGAGCAGAAACCTTTGGTTATTCCCGCTTTGACGTCTGAGATGCCCGATGAGGCAACTCGAAATGGCGAACGTGCAAGCCCCAACGTCTGTACGCACCGTTCCGAAATGAAAGTCAAGTCTGAGGCGCTATCCAGTAAAATATGGCACGTATGCAAGGCTCCTTGGGAATTTCGCACGTGTACCAATGCAGTTGGTAGAGTAATTCTTCTTTGCCCGTTTGGCTTACTGGGTCCGGTAACATTCATAATGGCTACTGCTGATCCACTGGTGCTTCCTCAGAGGCCTGGCTTGAGTTGCCTTGGTGCTGCTCTGCGCTGTTATGCTGTGTAGATAGCCCACAGGATGCAGCATAGAATGATGGCGGCGCTTGCAATGCTTGCAAGAAGACTTCGAGTCGCAAGCGGTTACTCCATGTAAAGTCCTCAAACAATTAAAGCACAGATGCTTCTTCTTCGCGAAGGTGTAACGTTGCTTGACAGTCAAGCTCTGGAATTTAGGACAAGCCGACAGTGTGTGCTCAGTACTATGACATTTCTTACAATTACCTATAATGGCAAGCATGGTGCGTGCTTGCCTTTTCCCTTTTCATCTGTTTGCTCGCTACCTGATCGAGAACTTGACTGAGCTCAAGGCGATCGCATCGTGAGTCCAAAAACTCTTCAATGGTAGGATTTTCAATGTCCTGGCTTTTGTCGATCCATTCACGTCGGGTAGTCTCATCAACCTTGTTGATGAGCAAGTATATGAGCCAACAGTCACGGCCCGTTTGTCCAGAAGCATCTAAAGCCTGAATAACATCACTGGCTCCGCACGTCAGAGCGCGTAGCGATGCTGAGTTTTGCCCAACAGCTTTAGGCAAGGCGATGAATGTATCCATAAGCAAATTCACCAAATAACGGGGCTTTTCGTAGCGATCACTCAACGATTTCCACGCAACCTCGTAGTTAGCATCTACGACAGGCAAATGCTGGATGAGTATCTCTGCTTCTCTTATGACACATGACTTCAGATGATGAAACTTCTGTATATTCGTTAGTGTTGCCTTTCCATGAATGGTAGTCTCAAACAGGTCCTTGAAAGCATGCCATTCCTTATAATCTCCACCAAAGGGCTAGATGTGGATTTTGGGTTACTCACAATCTCTTGTTGTCGGCGTTCCAACCGACTGTGAGCCTGACGAACATGTAGATTGCTGTGGCGAGAGCAATCTCTCAACCAATAGTTGCTGTTGTTCCATTTGACGTTGCATCTGTTAAAGAACTTCCTGGACAAGCGAACCACCGTTGCCAGACTCACCGCATTCTTCCAACTTGCCAGACGATGCCACATCAGCTCGTAAAGCCTTAAGGCGAGCATTCGCCGTTTCATGTTTAACCTCGTATAGCTCGTAATCTTCAGTAGTGTCCACGTAACCCTCCAGTTTCTCATATTTTGCAAATTCGTCACCAGACTTGACGAACTCCTTCCACGTATTGGACAAAGTTTCCAATTTGGTGTCAATTGTAAAGACGTCTGCATCCTGTGCTGGATCCTCTGCATATGTATATGCGGCTAATTGTTGACTTCAATTTTCCTCCGGCCTTGATCAACGTTTTCATTTCCTCCATGATCAAATGTCAAGAAATTCTACTGCTTGTGTGGACCAAAATTTCAAGACGCTTGTTTCCCCTAGAAACGTGTTCTCTCACAATCTCGTTGATTATATCGATAACAGATATCGATAGGCATGTGGCGCCACCGTGTGAATCCGCGCTTTTTCCAATAAGCACGCGATTGCCTATTCGATAGTAGGCCAGAACTATCGACTACTAACTTTGAGGTTAACATTTAATTGCCACCGAATTGCAACAAATTATTAACCATTGAGTAATGACCAAATTATGATGATGAATAAACCAAAGTGTTTAGTATCTCATAAGAACTTAACTTTATCTTTACTGTAACTGTACTGAACTGTGTCTGTCACTGCTAGAATACGTCTTGATCGTTCGTTTGCTTGCTTATTACTAAATTTTCAATTCTTACGCATCTACATAGGTCATATATAAGAGAGACAGAGACAGAGAATATCAGACTGGCGCCAGCGAATCCCAGAAAAACTTATAAAATATAAAAACAAAAGGATTGTAAGATGTGCAAGATCAATCATCAGACTTAGAGTACGAAATATGTAGAAATATAAATGAAATGACAATTGGTTCCTCAACAGCTATCAAAACTGGCAAATTTTGGGGGAAAATATTTTTTTTCAAATTCTTCACTTTAAAAATTTGGCAAAAATCATAAGATTTCTTTGTTGAGTACAAAGTTAATGAAATTGAGATTGGAAGATCCAAAGATGTAAATCCTAAGATCTCTTTCCACACAGAGGGAAAAAACAGGAAATGTTTTAATGTTTTTTTTTTGCTATTTAATCCCTAGGTTTAAGCCTCTTTCTTAACAACTTTCACTTGTTTCAGGAGACGGACTTTTTTTTTTTGCGCTTATCAACTTTTATTTTTTCTCGCGAATTAATTCTTTTCTATAACTTGTAAATTCATTATCGGCTTAATTAATAATAATTGCTGCATCCGAATTTTATTTTCATTTCGCGAATTCTTGCTGTCGCTTTTGTGTATTTGTTTAAATTTAAATAAAATCAAAACTTACAGCAATACTTGTGTTAGCGGTGTTGTTGTTTTGTTTATCTCTTTTTGCTTTTGTGTCTTTACCGTTTTAACTAACTCATGCGCTCTAGCTTACAAATTGTCGTTGCATGTGTTTAATTTGATGCGTTCTCCCACTCTTTCATATTCTGGTTTGATTTGCGCTCTCGTCTTTTGCCTACTCGCGACTCTGTGATACGTGTTTGTGTTTTTGTGCATTCTTGCTCTTTTAATTCTTTAGTTGTGAAGGCTTACTCTGCATATTAACCCCTGTGTCAGAACTGGTCAGTATATTCTTATACACAGATTTTTTTACCTTTAGAATTTTAATTTTTTTTTTTTTTTTTATTTCCTTTTTTAATTAAATTAAACTTTTTGATAAAATGGTTGTGTGCTCAAAAAAATAATTGCATAGATGGCACTAATGCGGTTGACTCCCATGATTATATTCATTGTTGGCTGTGTGACAGGCTCAGGCAACGTCCTCTCCCAATGTACAGCAATTGATATCGTTTAAGAGCTCAGTGGTGATTAGTAAGGAATTACCTGTATCACCTGGGAATGATCTCTTAAAAACGATGCCAACTGTAATGTCCGAAGTGTTCGGGCAATTGCCGATTCCAATGGAAATTGCCGATAGCTCTAAAAATATCGAGGGCCCCGTGAACAAGTTGACTGCTGCAGTGGGTGACTTATCCATCGTTGCTGCTGCGGCTGACGCTTTGGGACCGCGGCCTCTCGTTGGCATACCACCAAAGAAACATATATATGTTTCTAGGCTAGACATTGTTGTCACATATGATGATGTAATAGCCTATATTCGGAAGAAAGTTAACCTCGAAAAAGTTTAAATTTTTGTATTCTCGGGACATCTCGTCCTTTAAAATTAGTGTTCCTGCCAATATCTTTGACACTATATGTCAAGAAGATTTTTGGCCAAAGCATATAATAGTTAAGCAATATACTGTAAAAAAGAAAAATCAGTAACCGATTCGCTTGCCAACAACAACAGCTAATACTATACCTGCCATCAGCATCTGCTGGTGTGTCAAAAAACTAGCTTCATCCCTTAACCTGGGTTACCAGAACGTTAGAGGACTGAAATCTAAACTTCCTAATCTCTATGTAGATAGTCTTTCTTTTGAGTATAACATTCTAGCTTTTACAGAGACGTGGTTAAAACCTGATTTTGCTGATGCAACGGTTTTTTCCACAAACTTCTCTATATTCAGACGTGACCGGATTTCTCGCATTGGTGGTGGCGTTCTGATAGCAGCATCAACATGCGGCTTTATCATCTGAAATGATTAAATTTTCTAGTACCCAGGTCTAGTCGGTGTTAAAGTAAATTTTATATCTCTTAATGCTTTCATTACTCAATTCAGTTTGTCTCCTCTTTAGTTTCCAGTCAAGACATGCTCATAGTTGTAGGTGATTTTAATTTACCCATTGAGTAATGACCAAATTATGATGATGAATAAACCAAAGTGTTTAGTATCTCATAAGAACTTAACTTTATCTTTACTGTAACTGTACTGAACTGTGTCTGTCACTGCTAGAATACGTCTTGATCGTTCGTTTGCTTGCTTATTACTAAATTTTCAATTCTTACGCATCTACGTAGGTCATATATAAGAGAGACAGAGACAGAGAATATCAGACTGGCGCCAGCGAATCCCAGAAAAACTTATAAAATATAAAAACAAAAGGATTGTAAGATGTGCAAGATCAATCATCAGACTTAGAGTACGAAATATGTAGAAATATAAATGAAATGACAATTGGTTCCTCAACAGCTATCAAAACTGGCAAATTTTGGGGGAAAATATTTTTTTCAAATTCTTCACTTTAAAAATTTGGCAAAAATCATAAGATTTCTTTGTTGAGTACAAAGTTAATGAAATTGAGATTGGAAGATCCAAAGATGTAAATCCTAAGATCTCTTTCCACACAGAGGAAAAAACAGGAAATGTTTTAATGTTTTTTTTTTTTTTGCTATTTAATCCCTAGGTTTAAGCCTCTTTCTTAACAACTTTCACTTGTTTCAGGAGACGGACTTTTTTTTTTGCGCTTATCAACTTTTATTTTTTCTCGCGAATTAATTCTTTTCTATAACTTGTAAATTCATTATCGGCTTAATTAATTATAATTGCTGCATCCGAATTTTATTTTCATTTCGCGAATTCTTGCTGTCGCTTTTGTGTATTTGTTTAAATTTAAATAAAATCAAAACTTACAACAATACTTGTGTTAGCGGTGTTGTTGTTTTGTTTATCTCTTTTGCTTTTGTGTCTTTACCGTTTTAACTAACTCATGCGCTCTAGCTTACAAATTGTCGTTGCATGTGTTTAATTTGATGCGTTCTCCCACTCTTTCATATTCTGGTTTGATTTGCGCTCTCGTCTTTTGCCTACTCGCGACTCTGTGATACGTGTTTGTGTTTTTGTGCATTCTTGCTCTTTTAATTCTTTAGTTGTGAAGGCTTACTCTGCATATTAACCCCTGTGTCAGAACTGGTCAGTATATTCTTATACACAGATTTTTTTACCTTTAGAATTTTAATTTTTTTTTATTTTTTTATTTCCTTTTTTAATTAAATTAAACTTTTTGATAAAATGGTTGTGTGCTCAAAAAATAATTGCATAGATGGCACTAATGCGGTTGACTCCCATGATTATATTCATTGTTGGCTGTGTGACAGGCTCAGGCAACGTCCTCTCCCAATGTACAGCAATTGATATCGTTTAAGAGCTCAGTGGTGATTAGTAAGGAATTACCTGTATCACCTGGGAATGATCTCTTAAAAACGATGCCAACTGTAATGTCCGAAGTGTTCGGGCAATTGCCGATTCCAATGGAAATTGCCGATAGCTCTAAAAATATCGAGGGCCCCGTGAACAAGTTGACTGCTGCAGTGGGTGACTTATCCATCGTTGCTGCTGCGGCTGACGCTTTGGGACCGCGGCCTCTCGTTGGCATACCACCAAAGAAACATATATATGTTTCTAGGCTAGACATTGTTGTCACATATGATGATGTAATAGCCTATATTCGGAAGAAAGTTAACCTCGAAAAAGTTTAAATTTTTGTATTCTCGGGACATCTCGTCCTTTAAAATTAGTGTTCCTGCCAATATCTTTGACACTATATGTCAAGAAGATTTTTGGCCAAAGCATATAATAGTTAAGCAATATACTGTAAAAAGAAAAATCAGTAACCGATTCGCTTGCCAACAACAACAGCTAATACTATACCTGCCATCAGCATCTGCTGGTGTGTCAAAAAACTAGCTTCATCCCTTAACCTGGGTTACCAGAACGTTAGAGGACTGAAATCTAAACTTCCTAATCTCTATGTAGATAGTCTTTCTTTTGAGTATAACATTCTAGCTTTTACAGAGACGTGGTTAAAACCTGATTTTGCTGATGCAACGGTTTTTTCCACAAACTTCTCTATATTCAGACGTGACCGGATTTCTCGCATTGGTGGTGGCGTTCTGATAGCAGCATCAACATGCGGCTTTATCATCTGAAATGATTAAATTTTCTAGTACCCAGGTCTAGTCGGTGTTAAAGTAAATTTTATATCTCTTAATGCTTTCATTACTCAATTCAGTTTGTCTCCTCTTTAGTTTCCAGTCAAGACATGCTCATAGTTGTAGGTGATTTTAATTTACCCGCTTTAGGTCACTAACAGATGAATCTACTATGTTGCTGCCCTCTTTGTCACATGACTTTATTGACGGCCTTCTAGGCTTATCTTTATCCCAAGTCAATCCTGTCTTAAATTCGAATGGAAAATCGTTAGATCTTATTTTTGTATTGGATACTTCTTATTGTGAGGTTTATAGGATCGAACCATTTGTTCTTCCAGAAGACAAATTTCATCCTACATTAAATTTAAAAATTGATCTGCCCTTGCTTTCACCATTACTTGGTTCAAATGAGTTACCTCTAACTAGGTGCTTTCGTAAGACTGACTTTGTCACCCTTAATGAAAACATTACTACTACCGATTGGTCTTATCTGTACGATTGTAGAGATATGAACTCAGCTGTTCGTTTTTTCTATAAAACTCCGAATTCACTCTTTCATATTTGCGTGCCTCTTTGTGCGGCTTAGCAAACCTCCCTGGTTCTCTCGTGAGTTATCCAATTTGAAAAATGTGAAGACACGATATTATAAGAAGTTTCAAAAAACACGTCGTTCATCAGATTATGCTGTGTATGCAGTCGCTCGTTCAAAATTAATGATGCTCAATACACAATGCTATTAGAATTATCTTCACCGGTGTAAGCGTCAGTTTTCTTCTGACCCTAAACAATTTAATAATTTTGTCAATTCTAAACGTAAGACCTCTGTGCATCATTTTAGTCTTTTCAAAATAAAAAAGCGAGCACTGATCAGGCAATTGCCGATATGTTTGCGAGTTTTTTCAAAACAACTTATTCCCTAACGGAATATCGTGCAAGTCCGTATCCTTATCATTTAAAAAAGGCTAATTCCATTTTCAATCCAGTGATTGATGAAAGTTCTATTCTTAGCGAACCTTTATTAAACCTGTTTATTCTCCGGGGCCAGATGGTCTTCCTGGATGTGTACTCAGGTTCTGTGCAAACGCATTATGTAAACCCATTTTAAAATTGTTTCTATTGTCTGTCGAATCTTCCTCTTTTCCATCTATTTGGAAGGAGTCGTATATCATTCCTCTGCATAAAAATGGTAAAAAGTCCAAAGCCTCTAACTATAGGGGTATCTCAAAATTGTCCGCTATTCCGAAAGCTTTTGAGAAATTTATAACTTCTCAATTGCAACATTTTTGCACCTGTATTATTTCGCCATCCCAACATGCGATTGTGAAACGTAGATCTACAACCAGTAAGCTTTTTAGAATTTACGTCAATAATTATCAAGGGGTTCAAAAATGGTAAACAAAGTGATGTCATATACACTGACTTCAGCAAAGCTTTTGATTCCGTTAATCATATCCTATAACTATCTAAGCTGAGCCACATTGGGTTTCCACCCATTTTCCTTTCTTGGGTTCGAGAATATTTAACAAATAGAAAACAGAAGGTACTTTTTAAGTCTTCTTTTTTGCGATTCCATTCCTGTGTCTTCTGGTGTACCTCAAGGTAGTCTCGGCCCTCTGCTTTTCACACTATTTATTAACGATCTTCCATCAGTCATTGTTCATTCGCCTGTGCTTATGTATGCTGACGATGTCAAGCTTTGTCTTACTTATAAAGATACATTCATTTAGTCCGCTACAAGCTGATCTTAAAAACTTTCAATCCTGGTGGCAGTTTAATCTACTAAATCTTAACACTACCAAATGTAAGGTAATGACTTTTTTTCGTAACTCTCCTCAACTGGTCACTTATTTTCTAAACAATAGTCCTTTAGAACGTCTAAATTATATGAATGATTTGGGCGTACTTATGGACCATAAGTTAAATTTTAACACCCATATTTCCACCACGGTCGCAAAGGCCATGAGTGTCCTGTGTTTCATTAAAAGATGTTCAAAAGAATTTGATGACCCCTATACAACTAAAGTTCTTTTTACTTCGCTTGTCCGTCCTATTTTAGAGTATGGATCTTGCATTTGGTCACCTCAATATGAGTCGCACCAGATTAGACTAGAATCCGTTCAAAAGCAGTTCTTGCTATTTGCTCTTCGTGGCTTAAGCTGGGATCGCAATGTCAATTTGCCTTCGTATTCTAGTAGACTTCTCTTGATTAACCTGCTTAGGCTTGGTGTTATTTTTATGCACAAGCTCCTAATTGGTGATATCGACTCGCCTGAGTTATAAGCTTAGGTAAATCTGTCGGTACCATGTAGACGGAGTAGACATCCTTTTTATACCTTTATCCCTTAGTCGTTGTTCTTCTAACTATGCTTTGCATGAACCTTTTTAGGTTCCTCTGCTCTGATTACAACCTTCTATTCCCTGTAATCGGCTCAGAGTTTTCTATTAATATGATTTAAAATCTATCCTATCCCATTTAGTTAATGGATAGCTATAGTATTATTTATTTATTCGGTTGTCTGTTTTTTTCTATTTGTCCACGCGATTCGTGCCGTGCGTTATACGGCTGCCCCCTCGGTCGGTCGGGTGGGAGGTGGGCAGTTATCTGCTTGGGCTCACGCGTAACAGGCTTTGTCCTACGACATGTCGTAGGGGCCACTTGAACGTACTAAATAAATAATAAATAAATCTTCATCACACGTTAACGATGGTTGTCAATAATCACATGAGGCCAAGCAAGCGTAATTGATAAAGACCGACAAATCCGTTGATAGGTATGTTAATGTCTATTGGTTGGGAGATGGGCGTGTTGAGGGAGATTTGCTATGAGGTTTGAGGATCTTTTTGCAAACGATCTTGTTGATGGCAGAAAGGCAAAAGTATTAAAAGTGAAAAAAAACAATAACAACAATAACAATGAATATATGTGTGAGAAAACTTAAATTGCCATTGTGGCTTTCTGGTGACGCGTGCAGAACCAGCTTTTTGTTGTTGGGTTTGTTGTTATTGATCTGAGGTTCGATTTTTATATAATGATTATCAACTTCATTGGCTGCCATTCTATAGCAGCCTGTAGTAGTCGTGCTCACTTACCATAGCAAGTGCAACCTGGTTGCAATTAGGCTGGGCATGGAGCTGCCAACTGAACTGGCTCGGCAACAAATTTGACGCGCACTGCTACAAATGAGCGCGGCTCGAAGAAAGGAAAGACAATAGAAAAGAAAAAAAACGAGAGAAAGAGCTTTCTTTGAAAGTTGGAAGTTGAAAGTTAAAGGAAAACTAGTAGATATAGATGGCCAAACACCAAGCATCGTTTTGGCCACACATGCATGAGGCGCCATTTAAATTGAGATTTATTGTAAAAAGCTGCTAATGCACCTGCAGCAACAGCAACAGCAATAGCCAGCGGCAACATTATCCAACGATTGAAATGACAAAGCGCCAAAACGACTCCCGGGATAGTATAGCGCTTTGTCCTGGCAAGCGTTTGGCTTGTGGCAACTGTTATATATTACAGTCAACAAATTGTTCGGCCGACCGAACGACTCTCTTAATATCAAGAATTAATATGCTGTGAAAACAACTTTTCAACCCACTCGTGTTTTTTTTTTTTTTTTTAATTCATTTATTAAGTAATAGAAATATATACAAAGAAGGATAGAAAATTTGGAAGAAAGTTTGCGAGGGGAAGTAGCTTGTGTGGTACTGCCAGCGAGGGTATTGCTTCACACAGGCGTGCTTCCACCCGCTTCCTGCTCTCAGGTCATTCGACTCGACTCAGCTGCTCCACTCTGCGGAGCTCGGTCATGGCGATAGCCGCGAACTTGTTAAATGCCTCCCAGTTTTCCCTGCGACGAATCATCATTGGGACCAAGTTGGATTCTGAGATTTGCTCCCCGAATTCCGCCTCGAGGTGTTCTCTCTCGGTTTCGAAGCGTCCGCACTTGAAGAGGACATGTTCAGCCGTCTCGTCTTCTCCGTTGGCGCACCATGCGCACTCTGGGCTTGATGCGTGTCTGAACCGGTGTAGGTAGCCACGGAAGCAGCCGTGAACGCTCAGAAGTTGCGTCGAGAAGAAGTTGACTTCTCCATGGGCCCTGGCCAACCAGTCTTTTAGGCTTGGGATTAGCCGAAGGGTCCATCTGCCTTTTTGCGACATATCCCATAGCGACTGCCACCTCGCTATACTTATTTCGCGCGCCTGGACCCGTAGCAATTCTTTTTCGGTTGGCGCTAAGTTTGGCTCTTTTAGAGCCCAAAAGAGTCTTTTGGATTCATCGGCCAGGATTCCGACTGGGATTGCGCTTGCTAGTACCATGGCTGCGATACCTGAAATCGTACGAAATCCGCAGCAGACCCTTAGTGCGCTGATTCTAAATATCGAGTCCAATTCTCGGGCGTATGATTTTGTGGACATTGCTTCTGCCCAAACGGGCGCGCCGTAAAGCATGGTTGCCTTGATTACGACACACCTGCTATTGCATTGCGTGCTATGCTCACCACTTTTTGGATAGCGTCGATAGTAGATCGCCCCTTTCGGAAGCCAAATTGATTATCCGACAGTGCGTTGGCAGAATGTAGTGCCTCATCTATTCTATCCGCTAGGATTCTTTCAAGCACTTTGCCTGTCGTGTCCAGAAGGCATATAGGTCTGTATGCTATGGCTTCGCCGGCTTGCTTTCTTGGCTTTGGTAGCAGCACAAGCTTTTGTCTCTTGTACAGATCTGGGAAGACTCCGTCATTAATGCATTTGTTGAATACAGACGCGAATATATCCGGGTGCTGGTACGCCGCAATTTTTAGAGCTTCGTTGGGGATGCAATCGAGGCCCGGGGACGACCTGACTCTGGTTCGCGCAACAGCTGCCAGTATCTCCCGTACACTTATTGGGGGTATAGTTTCCACATCCATTGGTGCTGCGGAACTATTGTTGGCTGGCTGGGGGGGAAAAGTTCTCCTACTATGTGGTCCATGTCATCCACATAGTGGGGCTCTGTCCTTTGGTTGGTTTTTAGCCTCTTCATCACGATTTTGTACGGTCTGCCCCATACATCGTTTTCCGCTTCTACAAGAAGGTCATTGAAGCATCTCCTTTTGCTGCGGCGAATTGCCAGTTTGAGGTCCCTGCGCTTCTGCTCGAATTCTATGCGAAGAGTTTCGCAATCATCGCTAACTCGATTCCGTTGGTGTCTCCTTCTGGCTGTATGACATTCCTTGCGAAGGTCAAGATTCCTTGCGAATCTCGTCATTCCACCAGTATGTCGGTATGTGTTCCCTTGGGCAGGTATTTTTACGCGGCATGCTGGACTCGCATGCGTTACGCAGCCATTCGAATAGTCCTCTTGCCGACGTGGCGGTGTTGACATTCTGAACTAGTGTGCTGATGAAGTTTTGCATGTCCATGCGTTTTGTGTTGTACCGTTGGGGTCTCGCTGTTGGTCTGTCGTATCTACGCCGATAGTGCATAGAATTGCCTTGTGATCACTGGCCATGTAGGCATCGCTCACTTCCCACCGTGCGTAAGGGCATAGTGCATTGCTTACAAAAGTAAGGTCAATCGTCGAGCCGATATTGCCCCGTTGAAATGTGTATTCCTCGCCTGTGTTTAGAATTGCCAGATCAAGTGTGGCAAAAGCTTCTAGTAGAGTTTGGCCTCTTGCATTGGTTGATGCACTACCCCATTCTGATGCCCAGGCGTTAAAATCTCCGGCAACAATTGCCGGCCTGTGGCTGCGAATCTGGTCTGCCAATTCGTCTATCACGGCGCTAAACTCTCCAAGGCTATAAGAGGGAGGGAGGTAGCAGCTGAAGATCCAGTAATTGGATACTTTGGCTATCACAAAACCATTGAATGACTTTGGGGATTGTACTTACACCGATTGTGCCTACACCGGCACGACTTTCCAGAGTTGTTTTGGACCCATTGGGAAGACGATAAATTTCTATACGGCTCGCTTATAATGGCAATGTCAGTGCGTAGGTCTCTGACGGTTTGGACTAGTAAGTCCTGCGCCGACTCGCAGTGATTGAGGTTTATTTGAATTAATTTAATCATGGCGAGACGAAATCCCTCCTCTTGGGCCATGAACACATTTCTGGCTGCCTGCTATATGGCTGATGTTCTGCTCGCCGCTGGCGATACATAGACAGCATGAGGGGCTGTTGACGCACTCACTTATTTTGTGCCCGCTTTTGCCGCACTTCAGGCAGAGTCCCGTTCTGTCGGTTTTGCTGGAGCATTTCGACGCAATATGACCGTACTCTAGGCATCTGAGGCATCTTTTTTGGAGCGTTATTGATGCTAATTGGGCAAACGTTCCAGCGAACTTTTATTTTGCTGACCTTGAGGATTTCCTTGGCTGTCAATGCTGGGACGCTCACTGTGGCCCGCTGGTAGCCTGAGTACATTGGGCGGAGGCTTTTTTATTGCCTGAGGTTCTATTTGAATCTGGCGTTCTGCCCAAAATGCTGATATAATGTCGTCTCTGGTTACCTCCTCGTCGAGATCCTTGATATCGAGTCTGATCTCCTCAGTTAGACTGTTTTCCAAGCGCCGCGCCGATGTCTACGCTCATTTGCTGGAGATTGTTACCCATAGGTTTTTCTATCTCAAGCAAGAGATCGCCTTTTGCGGTGCGTCGTACCTTTTTTACGTTCGCTCCGATAGCCTTTAGATTCTCATCCTCGCTACGAGTGACAATTTTAAGCATTTCGCTGTACGTTAGGCTGCCCTTGTTTGCTATTAGGATAGCGTCTGACCTGTGTCTTGGTAGTTTTTGCCTTGGCGCGGGCGTCCGTTTGGCCCTTCTGACCGTGACTTGCTGCCAGTCTGCACTATTATCCTCTGGCTTGTTGGAATCGGCATGTTGGGAGCTGGCTACCCGCTCTTCATGAAACTGAGGGGCTCCTCGCTTTTTCTTTGGCGGCGTCTTTCGTTGCGTTGCCGCGTCCTCTCGTGGGCGTTTTGGCGTGTCTCTGCGCACTGACTCTGCTGTTTGCTTGCCCAGGAGTATTGCCGCTGGAGAGGTTTGCGTATTCCTTTCCTGAACATCCCTGGGTTTTTGGAACATACCGGCCAACGCTTTCTGGCAGAGCAACTCCTGGAGTTCTTTCAGCCTCACGATGGCTTGTTTTGTGCTCATATTGATATGTCGCACTGGCTTTTTGTTGTCGTCCCGCTTGTTAAACAAGTGATCTAACTGCCATACTAACACGCCAAGTTCGTCCAGCTCAGCGATGCGGGAGATCACTGGGGGACTGGGAGCTAAAGACGTTACGTCTGGGCTGTTAAGCACTGCTTGTGCACACGCTAAGGGTGTTTTGGCTGCGTTGCCATGTACTGGAGGAGGAGATATTCCGATCAACGGACGTCGGCCAAATACGGCTTCCTCGCTCATGTTGCCCAGTGGATCACTCTCTGGCTGGGAATGGTGATCCAACGATGCCACAAATTTGTCCATTGGTTCAAGAAACCCAGTTCGGTGGCAAAATCCAATCACAAAATTGCGGTAATGGTTACAATTTTGAATTTGAATTCAAATCCGGGCGGTTAATCAGAGGCGCCACCTGCCGATTTTATGGCTAGGGGCTCCCCTTGTCTTTCTTCGTTATTCAACACTGGGGCGATCAGATGTTTGTGCCGGTGTGAAGAAGAGGAAGAAATTGTGCAACAACAATGAAAATTCGCAGAAAACTGGAAAACTGGATAAAAATTCTCACACACACCACGAAAAAAAAACGGGGCCAATACTGAGAGGCGGGAAAAGCAAATGGAGAGGTGGCTGGCTCCTCCCCTCGCCCCCCGTCCGCCACAGTGGGCCAACCGGCTGGGTTATAAAACTGGAGTAGGATCAACCCACTCGTGTGTGTGTGTTTGTGTGTATATGTGTGCCATATCTTTAATTCCACTTGTCAGGGATTAGCTTTTGCACGCCAACAGAATGGGGCGTTAAGTAGCCAACTTAAATCTAATGAGTTTGCTATGTGGCAAATTGTCTGTTGTTGATTGCCGCTGATGTATGCAGCTGTGTAGCCATCGTCGTTGGCTTTTACTGGAAATGAAGTTGCTGGCACCGGCCACATTTACATGCTGCTGAAGCTGGCAGCTTTTTTAATGTTTTAATGATAAGATTTGCGCGATCGATTTTTCCTGGGTGTCGAATTTGATGTTTCAACAACCACGAAGACATCGATAAAATGAGCAGCAGCTCATGCGCGATTGATTTTTCCTGGGTGTCGAATTTGATGTTACAACAACCACAAAGACATCAATGAAATGAGCAGCAGCCGCTTTAAAAACTAAAATGTGGCACAAAAACGTGCTTGATTCAGCACAAAAGCGCCCACATTATTCCACATATCGTGACTTTTTAACTGGCCCCATCACCAAGTAAACGCCCACTAACAGCCTGGATTACAGGTTTTTTTGGATGTGATCACAATAATTGCATACTTTGGGATGCAATCCAATTCGATTGAATCCGCAAGTGCAACTGGCCAAAATTGGCAAGAGGAAGACGATTGACAGCGGAGCTGCAGCTGCCAATCAAGGCTCTAGACGCGCATGTTGACCATCAAATGTCTAGGCTAAACATTTAGATTACTACGACGACGACGACGAGTATTCCGTCAGGAATGCCATTTTTATGGAGAACAATCGACAGCGGGGGCTAATTGTTCATGCAACAGATACGGATACCAGATACCGATACACAGATACAAACACAGATACGGTATCGGATAATTTCGTTAAGCTAATTGCGAAAAGTGCTCTTGCAATTCCCCTAAAGACAGGACAGGAGACAAACGTTCGGCGAGGCTTGTCGCCTTGCACGTTTCTCCATTCTCTTCTCCTTGATTTGCATCCCCATTTCCTTGCTTTGGAGAGTCTACCCGGTGCCTACGAGAAAGCCGCCGACATGAAGGCAGCTAGGCAGAAGCAACAATTGTGTTTAACAATTTCCCGTACCTCCACCACAAATAATTTGCTTCATTGGCAATTTCAATGCCAGTGGCCAAAATGGGCAATTCCATGAGCTTTGGCCCATGTCATTTATTGGTTTGGAATCTAACTTTATTAATTGACAGATCTGAGAATTGCAAATCAACGACACACTACTTGGTCCACAAGCGGCTGACGATTTTGTACTCACGACGTTTTGCCATTTGGAATAGTAAAAATTTGTTTGAACTTGTGGTATATATGCAATATTGTCTTTTTTCATTTGCCGTGACAATTCAAATGTTTTCAGGGATAGTTTCGTGAGTTGCCATCCTTCTCCATTGCATATAGCAAATCATATTAAAACTTTATTTATTGTTACTACATAAATAAATACTGTTAAATAAGAGGATAGATATTTGTGTTAGGAGATTGTAAAGGTATTTTGTTCGGAATCATAACTATCTTTTTTTCAAAAATGTTTGAGGAAAAGTCTTAATATATTAATTTGCATCTTTCTTCTTGTGTTAAGGAAGATACATATATACTGCACGAATCAAAAATGGGTGAACAAATATGCATTATTTGAAAAAGAAATTAAAAATGTCTAACTTGGTATGCGTCGAAGCTTAAACCTTTCCTAAAAGCTACAATGTTTGCTTTGAGGTTTGTGTCGAATATCCAGATTCTTGGTGTTTTCCATTTTTTTTACTTCGAACACTTTCTGCTTTTCACTCTCACTTTGTATTAATAAACTGTTAGCGCAGCGAGTTTTTTCGACTGCCTATGCTGACTCCAATGACCTAACACCAAACCTCACTCGACAACATTTCCAATGTTGTCACGCTGCCAGTCTTATCAACATATATCTAGCAACAATGCTCCTGTAAAGCCAAGATCTTAAATCTGGCGAGTCATCCTGCAATCTCAACATACCAATTGTCAACCTGCAAAGGGAATAAATCGTAACATACAAAGTTCTTATTTTATTAACATTAGATGTAAACTAATTATTTGCTCGGGTTCCAATTTCCACTCGAATGTCTTATTCTTGCATGTGAGACAATACAACGGCTTCATTTTTGATTTTTTCATTTTGTGAAAATCTTGGTATAAACTGCCTAAAATATGACGCCAGGCCAATGAACTGTCTAACTTGAGTAACAGACTGTGGAGGCGGCAAGTCTATCAAAGCTTGTTTTTTGCGAGGATTAGGTTGAATTTCTCCTTCTCTGACATCAAAACCTAGGTATTCTACACTCGACTTCAGAAAAGAGCACTTTGAAACATTAAAGGAGAACGCGGATCGTGACAAAACCGTCAAAGCAGTTTCTAGTCTTTGAAACGCCTCTTCCTTTGTTTGAGAAACAATCATTAAGTCATCCATGTAAACTATGACAAACGAGTAGGCAAGGTCACCCGATGCCTTCATTACAGCGCGCTGGAGCACAGACGGCGCATTTTTAAGACCGAAAGGCATCGTCAAAAACTCATATTGTCCCTCCGGTGTAACGAATGCTGTACGCTCAATCGAATAGGATCAGGTGAATAGGAATCTGATGGAAAACACTTGCCGTGTCCAGACAGGAAAAATATCTTGCCCCACCCAGTCAGAGATTTGATCATTAATTAATGACAACCGATACTTGTCGGCCACAGTATTTAAATTCAACGCGCGATAGTCAACGCAAAGCCGGTCAGAGCCGATTTTCTTTTTTGACAAGCAGTATAGGGCTGGCAAATGGCGAACAATTTTTGACTCTATTAACTCCTCAGGGCAAGCAGACTTCATGTGTCCAGCAACTCCGCATTTGAAACAAATAATTGGTCCTCTCTTCATCTCTAGTGGACGGCAGTGTGCTGAGAAAATCTCTGGTTTCCTTGTCTTCTTAAACGGCAATCCGCCATTTTGTGTCCATTTTTTCCGCAAAAGTGACATTTCACGGCAGGTTGTAGTTCTGGTTGCATGTTTTCAGCGTCTACTGGAACGGAATGGTCTTTCCTTTTACCAACAGCAAAGGCTTTTTACTCATTTAGCATCTCGTTGTGCGTCTTAGTGTTGGTTGTAAAAATTGTTCGTTGCAGCTTCGGCTCGACCTCAGCAGTGTGTGCTTAAATTACTGGCATAGCAGCTTGCTCTATAGTCATCCCTTTCCAATTTGACAGCAGTGACGTGAGTAGTCGGCTTCCGTACAGTGATAAGCACTCTCCTTCGTTTGGACGGCCATTGAGAATGTTGAAAATTGTGGCAGCATGGGTTTCAGTGCTTTCAAAGTGCTGCAGAAACAATTCCTTGAATTGGTTCCATGTCATACCAGCAAATGAAATTTGGGGTAGCCAATTGGACGCACTCCTTTCAAGCGATTTGCTTAGGGCCATGAGAAGTGCGCTGTCTCCAACGAATTCTCCGCCAGCAGCACTTGATCCCAAAGAGTCAGGGTCAAACTTTGGCAAGACAACTGATTTTTTCCTCCAGTCGTCCACTTTTAACTGCACTGATCACCTCGGTGCGATGGAGACAATCCCACTTCTGATGTCGAATATCCAGTTGTTCTTAGTATTTTCCATTTCCTTAACTTTGAATATGTCGAATGTCCATTGTTGTTCTTAGCCTTTTCCATTTTCTTTACTTTGAATACTTTATACTATTCACTCTCACTTTATATTAATTATACTTAAAGTCAGCCACGACAATAAACCCAACGCCTTCTGTCCAAAATGGAATGGATAGATATATTAAAATAACTAAGCGGAAGCTAAGCCCGCAAAAGAAAAAAAGTGGCAATACGCCGAAAATAACCAAACCAAATGAACGAGTAGCACTTCTAAGCGGGAATCGTTTTAAAATTCTTGCCGATCAGCAAGACGATCAAGCCGGCGCTGTAGATAAAGTTAAATCGGCTAGACCACCCTCTTTATACATCCGTGGAGCCAACTGCAGCGTCCTGATTTCGAAGCTGGTAGAAACAGTATCGGCAAATAACTTTGTTGTAACCCCTCTCAACAGGGGCAACATAAAAGAAATTAAATGTCAAACCCAAACTGAGGACAATTTCCGCATCATCGAAAAGTACCTCCGTAATGCTAACATCAACTTCTATACCTACCAACTAAAAAGCAGTAAAGGGCTCCAGGTTGTGTTAAAGGGGATCGAGCCATCGGTCCCACCCCAAGAAATAGCAGACGCATTGGCCGAAAAAGGGTTTGCGGTTAAGTCCGTTGTCAAAATCATCAACAGGAATAAAGTCGCACAGCCGCTCTTTAAAATCGAGCTCCAACCAGATGCAAAGCGGACGAAGCCAAATGAAGTGCATCCAATCTACAACCTTCAGCTCCTATTGCACAGAAGAATCACCGTAGAGGAGCCTTTACAAGAGATACCAACCACCTCAGTGTAAAAACTGCCAGGAATACAACCACACCGCTAACAATTGCAATCTTAGGTCAGTGTGTGTTGGCTGCGGCGAACATCATAAAGATGGCATTTGCCCCAAGGACAGAAACAACGTCGCACTAAGACTATGCAGTAACTGTGGAGGGAACCACACAGCCAACTACAGGGGATGTCCTGTCTTCAAGGATCTTAAATCGCACCTAAACAGGCGTAAGCCCCCAGCTGGACCAAAAATCACCTTCAGCGCCTCCAAAACTACACCGGAGGTATTCTTCGCCAAGGCTGTTAGATCATCTAACATGCCTGCTACAACTGCCATACATCCTAGTGTATCCTTCGCAAGTGTACTCCGAACTAAACAGACGGAGCCCGCGAAAGAGACCCCGTCACTCCACCATCTACAGAATCCGCAACCTACCGCACCAGAACTTGGCCAGCAAACTCCAAGTGGTTTAGAGGCCCTATTGATCTCACTTAATCAAAACATGACTGCTTTTATGACGTTCATGCAAAACTGTATGCAGGAACTGATGCGGAATCAAAACCTGCTTATCCAGAAGCTTATCGAGAATAAATAATGTCTTCCCTAAGTCTATGTCTTTGGAATGCTAACGGCGTCTCCAAGCACAAAAATGAACTGCAACTATTCCTAGACTCAAGGGAAATCGACGTCATGCTGATATCTGAAACACATTTAACATCAAAAAATAATTTTCAAATACCAAAATATGCCTTCTACGCAACAAACCATCCAGACGGAAAAGCTCATGGCGGGACTGGTATCCTAATCAAAAACCGTATAAAACACTCGTTCCTCAACAGATTCGAAACACAGCACCTTCAAGCAGCTACTATAACCGTCCAAACCAGCTGCGGCAACACTACGTTGGTTGCCCTGTACTGCCCACCATGCTTCTCAATCTCTGAAAAGGAATTCACCGGTTTCTTTAACACACTCGGAGAACGCTTCATTGCAGCAGGGGACTATAACGCCAAACAAACGGTAAATCCTAAAGGCAAGCAGTTGTACAACACAATAGTCAACCCCCTCAATAAGATGGATTGAGTCTTGATTGATTTCGCAGTAACCAAGAGGATTCCGCGTAATCGGATCACTGCGGAAACACTGCTAGATTTAACCTCCGATCACTCTCCAGTGCTATTTACACTGTTAACAAGACCTCAAGTACTTGATCGCCCATATATACTTACAAACAACAAAACAAATTGGCTTAAATTTAAAATGTACATAAGTGCGCACATTGACTGTTCGCCGAAACTGGACGCTGCAGAGGACATTGACATGTGCGCCTCTACACTTGAGTCGATGATGGGAGCTGCAGCAAGAGTATCTACTCCACATGCCTGTACTTACGCTAAACCGGCTGCCAGGCCTACGAACCGGCGGATAGAACAATTAGTAACGGAAAAACGACGTCTAAGAAGAGAATGGCAGGTTACTCGATCACCAGCAGCAAAACTTCGCCTAAGGCATGCCACCCGCAACCTCTCCAAGGAGCTAAGACAAGAGGAAATCTGGGCTCAAAGGAAATACATCGAAATGCTCAGTCCATCCAGCACTAAACATCCTCTGTGGAAAGCCCACCCAACTTTAAGCGCTCCTACAGAGACAGTTTCACCAATAAGGGGTCCTACCGGTGGATGGGCCCGCAGTGACGAAGAGAGGGCATCCGTATTTGCCACACACCTTAAAATGGTTTTCCAGCCAAATCCAACATCAAACTCATTTGTACTTCCCCCTTCAAGCACATTAACGGATAGTGAGTACTCGGAACTCCAATCGGATGAGATCACTGCAGTTATTAAAAACCACATAAAGCCGAACAAAGCCCCTGGCCATGACCTAATCACACCGAAAATGATCCTAGAACTCCCTACCATCGCCATACAATACATCTGCAAAATGTTCAACGCTATAATAAGAATTGGCTACTTCCCAAGAGCATGGAAAAGGTCCACTATCATCATGATTCCTAAGGTGGGAAAGGACAAAACCCAACCATCATCCTATAGGCCAATTAGTTTGCTGCCATGTCTTTCGAAGCTTTTTGAAAAGGTCCTGCAGATTCGTCTAAACTCATTTCTGGCATCGGAGAACACAATCTCTTCACACCAGTTCGGCTTCCTCGAAAAATATGGGACAATTGAACAAGTCAATCGTATAACATCCGAAATACGAACAGCATTTGAACTAAAAGAATACTGTACGGCTGTCTTTCTCGACGTCGCCCAGGCTTTCGACAGAGTTTGGCTGGAGGGTCTAATGTTCAAAATACGGCAGAAACTCCCACAGTACACCCACAAACTCATGGAATCTTACCTTTACAATAGAAAATTCGCTGTAAGATGTAATGGCTCTGTCTCGGCTGACTTTGAAATCGAAGCTGGTGTACCGCAAGGCAGTGTACTCGGCCCATTGCTCTACCTGCTGTACACTGCAGACTTACCAACGAGTTTAGGACTTACAACGTCCACTTTTGCCGATGACACGGCAATCCTCAGCAGATCCAAATGCCCAATACAAGCCTCTGCAAAATTAGAGGAACACCTCAAGGTGGTAGAGGAATGGCTAGCAAGCTGGCGTATCCGGGCAACGAGCAGAAATGCAAACATGTTACATTTACGCTTAACAGAAGAAACTGTCCAGCTATAATGCTAAACAACGTACCAATTCCACAAGCCGCGGATGTCACTTACCTTGGTATCCACCTAGACAGAAGACTAACTTGGCGCAAGCACATCGAGGCAAAAAAGTCACAGCTTAAACTGAAAGCGAGTAGCTTACATTGGATCATCAATGCTCGGTCCCCTCTACGTCTGGAGTATAAAGTCCTCCTATACAACTCCGTACTGAAACCCATCTGGACTTACGGCGCCGTACTATGGGGAAATGCAAGTACCAGCAATATCGACATTATACAAAGGGCACAGTCGAAGATTTTAAGATCAATCACTGGGGCTCCGTGGTACATACGGAACGACAAAATTCAAAATGATCTAAATATACCTAGCGTAAAATATGAAATAGGTAGTCAGCAACTAAAGTATTCTGCGAAACTGGATGTACACCCTAATGTTCTTGCCAATTCCCTTACGCGAACTAATAATAGAACTCGTCTTAAAAGAAATGACAGACCAACCCAATAATAAGTGATTAGGGCCGCCTGCAAAATCCCCTGGATATATCATAAGTACTAGATTAAGAAAAAAAGCTCAAACTTGTTGTTAGGCTCTAATTTAAGAGTAGATTCAACAAATATATATTAAACGTTAAAAAAAAACTTTATATTAATCAACTATTAGCGCAGCGAGTTTATTTATTTTTTTTATTTTTTTATTTATTTTATTTATTTACGTCAACTAAGTCAAAAGTCGACGGAAAATATAAACAAAATAATGTTTTTACATGCTAATATTTAAAAAATATATATAAATGTATGTCTCGAATATACCTTATTGTTCTAAGTATTTTCCATTTTCTTTACTTTGATTACTTTCTACTGTTCCACTCTCCACTTTGTATTAATAAACTGTTAGCGCAGTGAGTATTAGGTGTTATTCCGGCACGTCTAATTTTTCGACTGACTAGGCCGACTCCAATGACTTAACACCAAACCTCAATCGACAACATTTCCAATGTTGTCACGCCCATCCTTATCAAACATATATCTAGCAACAATGTCTATCTGCAAAGGCAACATCTCAAATCTGCCGAGTCATCCTGCAATCTCAACATACCAATTGTCAACCTGCAAAGCACAGTGTTGGACATGCCATAGTTACAGGTGACATAAATTCTCCGACACTGCCATTCTGACAAGTTACACGTCCTCGTGTAAAAGAATATGAAGATCCTTTCCGTTCATTATTCTACATTGAATAAACCAGATACATGTCATCCATATCGGCAAACCATTATAATCTTACTTGTATTATCCCGGCAAGGGCAACCACAAACTATTTCGCTCCATACATACCAATGTACTATTTTCTCTAGTTGGCCACACGGTCTCTTATCTTGACTCAATTACCCGTATCTGGCTTAATCAGTCAACTTCCATATATTAATAAATCACCAAACTCATATTTGCAGTAACATACAAAGTTCTTATTTTATTAACATTAGATGTAAACTAATTATAGTGCAACACTGTACGGGCCTCCTGACCATCACACGTCCTCGTGTGTTACATTAATAGCGTTACGACATGCATTGCTCAGTCTGAAATGACAATTTGACTCACCTTATTATCACCCTTATTATATATAACTCAACCTTATTATAAAGGATGTTAAAATAAAGCTTAGTTTTTATTGTTCTATGGGTTGTACCAGTGGCAGAATACAGGATATAGATCTGGCTATAACTCTATGTACCCGGCGTTCAGTGATCTCCCACTAGTTTTTGACTCTCTCGTGAAGTAACATATGTCCCGGACACCAACCATATTGGGCTCCTATCACCTCACCTCTCCATACTGATATACTGATAAGAAAACACAATAACTCGTGCTCCCACCAGCACCCGTAGAGTAGTGCTTCAGGTAACCTTCAGGAATGGAGTCTGACATTCTGCATTGAAAACCATCAATGACTTTCACCACATTGGAGTCCACCAATGTCTCTCACTCGTTAGAATCTACTAACGCATCAACAGAGTCTCTTTCGACTCTGTTCTTCTTGACGTCTCTTTCAACGCCGTCTTTCTTGACGTCTCTTTCAACGCCGTCTTTCTTGAGGTCTCTTTCAACGCCGTCGTTCTTAACGTCTCTTTCAACGCCGTTTTACTTGACGTCTCTTTCAAAGTCTTGACCCGTATTAGAATCCACTAATACATCACTATCAACACACATGTCCAACTCAGTGGGATTCCCTTCCGCCGGCATACCATTCAACGATTCGTGCGAATATTTATAAGTTCGCTTATTAGCCATGGATTTTAAAACATATCTGTCGCCATCGAGTATCTCCGCCACTTGTAATTGTCCCCTGAACTTTGGGTCTAGTTTCGTCTGATGTCTCTCTTCATTTCTGAGCAATACATAATCGCTAGACGTCTGCGTGAATGCATTCAAAACAAAGCCACATTGAGTACATTCGAATTGAGTAGAATATGAGTGAGTGAAAAAGACAGAATGAGACGAATGTGTATAGTACTGTTTCGCTAGGGGAACATGTTGTGTTTCGTCTCGAAAAAACGAGTACAACGAAAGGAGAGCAAAATGAAATGAAAACTTCGAGAACATTCAAACTACTCAAGTAGTTCGCAGAATACTTTGTGTATTCACTTTCAGTTTTACTAACAAAATGTGTAGTTGTGACCGTCTATAAATTATTTCTCAAATATAAATTATATGTAATAAATATATAAATTAAATAATTCACAACAAAAAATACATTTCTATATTTTCTTTATTTTTCCTCCGTTTTTTAACAGATAATACACACAGCAGAAAACAGCTGTCAATATTCGAATGTATTCAATATACAACATTTCATTACTTCTGCTGCTCACTCACTCACTTCGTTTCTTTTCGGGTATATTTTTTCAGCAGCCGAGTGAGAACACGACTTCAGTCACTCACTCATTCTCATTTCGTTTTGTACAAGTATTCACTCAATTCAATTTTGACTTTGTACATTTGAATGTCGTTTTTTGCCATTCATGCAGACGTCTAATAATCGCCTACTTTGAATTTTACAATTTTGAGTTTGTTTTTGTCAAATCTATCTATCATAGGAGGCGGATTTGTCTATGTTTTCTTTAGCTATCTTTCTTACAAGACTTACATCGACTTTATTCTGATTCTCAAAACCATGTAACATGTTTAAAGGTCGAACTTCTTTACCAATCAGTAATTCCAAAGGACTATTTTTAGTGGTTCTATTTGTTGTGCAATTTATGGCCAACTGTATTTCGCCTAAAGCATCCTGCCAGGATCGTTTACTGGTCTCTATAGCAGTTAACATTCGTTTTAACACGCTCATAACGCGCTCTACCTGACCGTTCGCGCGACTAGCACCCGTTGCAATCAAGTGTAAACCTATCTTTTGAATAGTGCAAAACTTGCTAAAATCCTTTCCAGTAAAACATCTGCCCTGGTCAGCAATGATTCTATTCGGTACACCGAAAAGTGATATCGATGACTTTAAAGCATTGACGCAACTTTCAGTATTTACGTTTACAGTATGATACAAATAAACCAAATTTGGTAAACGCATCGATTTGTACTATAAGGTACTCCTTTTTATCGCTTATTCCACTCAGCTTGCCAGTTATATCTATGTGCACCGTGTGCCATGGTATATCTACTTTAGGAATGGGATGGAGCTCTACTTGTATTTTGCCCGAGGGCGGTTTAATGAGACTGCAGGTAATACAATTATCTACAAATTTACGGACATATTTACGCATATTCTCGAACCTGTAGAACTCGTACATTTTATCTAAAGTCTTTTCCCAACCGAGATGTACAATTGCCTCATGAACGTGATTCACTACCGACCACCTAAATGGTCTGGGTATAACAGGAAGGCATCTAGATTTACCATTCCGTTGGATTTTTCGGAAGAGCATTTTTGAACGAAGTTCGTACGTCTTTGCCAAACCCACCTCCAACTCGTCATTTTCAAGTTTAGAAATGATGAAGTCTAAGAATCTCTTTGTTGCTCAGCAAGAAGCCAATTGTCTGATATCTCAGTTAAATGCACACGTTTAATGGGAGCCTGAGCGGACAATTTAATAGGTAACGGATTACGAGAAAAGAAATCCACATGGGCCATCATTACACCAAGTCTATACTGAATTTCAAAGTCAAATGACTGCATATAAGCCCACCATCGATGGACTCTCGGCGTCAGGCCGACTTTACTGCGTGAAGCCTTTAACGAATTACAGTCGGTGTAAACAACAAAATGTAGGCCCTGCAGGTAGTGACGAAAATGCTTCATGGAATTGAACAATGCCAGCGTCTCTAGTTCGTATGAATGATAACGAGATTCTGGAGGTGAGGTTCGTTTGCTGTAATATTCAACAACATGAGGTTTATTATCGATTTTATGTAATAAGACCGCTCCGTAGCCATCCATACTAGCATCTGTATGTAATTCGATGGGGTGCTTAGGATCAAATATAGTGAGCACAGGCTCATCTGTTAATGTTTTTATTACACTCTGGCGAATTTGCTCGTATTCCAATTTCCACTCGAATGTCTTATTCTTGCATGTGAGACAATACAACGGCTTCATTGTTTGTGAAGATCCTGGCATAAACTGCCTAAAATATGACGCCGGGCCAATGAACTGTCTAACGGAGGTAACAGACTGTGGAGGCGGTAAGTCTACCAAAGCTTGTTTCTTACGAGGATTAGGTCGAATTTCTCCTTCTCTGACCTCAAAACCTAGGTATTCTACACTCGACTTCAGAAAAGAGCACTTTGAAACATTAAAGGAGAACCCGGATCGTGACAAAACCTGCAAAACAGTTTCTAGTCTTTGAAACGCCTCTTCCTTTTGTTTGAGAAATAATCATTATATCATCCATGTAAACTATGACAAACGAGTAGGCAAGGTCACCCAATGCCTTCATTACAGCGCGCTGGAACACAGACGGCGCATTTTTAAGACCGAAAGGCATCGTCAAAAACTCATATTGTCCCTCCGGTGTAACGAAAGCTGTACGCTCAATTGAATCTGGATAAATAGGAATTTGATGGAAACCACTTGCCATGTCCAAACAGGAAAAATATCTTGCCCCACCCAGTCTAGAGATTTGATCATTAATCAAAGGCAACGGATACCTGTCGGCCACAGTATTTAAATTCAACGCGCAATAGTCAACGCAAAGCCGGTCAGAGCAGTTTTTCTTTTGACAAGCAGTATAGGGCTGGCAAATGGCGAACAGCTAGGCCGAATAATTTTTGACTCTATTAACTCCTCAATCCTACCCCCTTACTACATTTTTTTCATCTAAACTGAGCCGGTATGGTCGTCTCTGAACAGTTTTGTTTGGATCAATCAAACGGACTTCCAATTGGCCGGTTGTAACTCGACTCTTTGGGATGATTCCGTCAACTTGAATATTCACCTAGAATGTTCAGTAATCGAGACTTATCAACGCCAGACAACTCAGTATCGATATTAGCCAGAAAAGTGACATTTCACGGCAGGCTGTAGTTGTAGTCGCATTCGCTAGTTTTCAGCGTCTACTGGAACGGAATGGTCTTTCCTTTTACCAACAGCAAAGGCTTTTAACTCATTTATCATCTCGTTCAAAGTGCTGCAGAAACAATTCCTTGAATCGGTTCCACGTCATATTAGCAAAAGAAATTTGAGGTAGCCAATTGGACGCACTCCCTTCCAGCGATTTGCTTCGGGCCATGAGAAGTGCGCTGCCCTCCAACGAATTCTCCGCCAGCGGCACTTGATCCCAAAGAGTCAGGGTCAAACTTTGGCAAGACAACTGATTTTGTACAACATTGCTCCAGTCGTCCACTTTTAACTGCACTGACCACCTCGATTAAACTACGGTGTTGCGCTTCCAAAATCATGCACAAGCGGTCGTCAGGATTAATTTGCGGTGGAGACAATCCCACTTCTGATGTCGAATGTCCATTGTTGTTCTTAGCCTTTTCCATTTTCTTTACTTTGGATACTTTATACTATTCACTCTCACTTTATATTAATCAACTATTAGCGCAGCGAGTTTAGGTGTTGTTTCGGCACGTCTGACTTTTAAATCAATCTTATCAATCTTAACATACCAATTGTCAATCTTAACATACCAATTGTCAACCTGCAAAGGGCAGTGTTGGACATACCATAGTTACAGGTGACATACCTGTCAATTCCATTAACAAAATATTAGCCTACTCTTAGGCGCTCTAAATTCTTCGACAAATACGTTCTACTGTTCACTCTCACTTTGTATTAATAAACTGTTAAAGCAGCGAGTTTAGGTGTTATTCCGGCCCGTCTGATTTTTCGACTGCCTATGCCGACTCCAATGACTTAACACCAAACCTCACTCGACAACATTTCCAATGTTGTCACGCTGCCAGTCTTATCAACATATATCTAGCAACAATGCTTCTGCAAAGGCAGCATCTCAAATCTGCCGAGTCATCCTGCAATCTCAATATACCAATTGTCAACCTGCAAAGGGCAGTGTTGGACATACCATAGTTACAGGTGACATACCTGTCAATTCACATATCAAACATTAACAAAATATTAGCCTACTCTTAGGCACTCTAAATTCTCCGACATATAAATTTTTCTGTTTCAAAAAATTAATTTCAGTACTACATACTACATACTTTTGGGAGCAAATTTCCCTAATTTTCCGATTTTTTTCCTTAAAAAGCCAATGCTTATTCAGATATAAGAACATATAATAACAAAATTCGGATTTGGCTGACGAGAATTTAGTTTTGCCTCATAAATATCTATTAATAGCTTTAAAATTTGTGTAGACCATTCTGTTCCTTCCTATTGTAGTATCTGCTACTAGTATTATTTTTTGTTTTTGCGTTTCTGGCAAAGTAGTTCAAGCTAAATGTCATAAGTTAATTAGATTAAATTGTGGTGTTACATGTGCTTTTTCTCTCTTGCCTTTCCTTCCCCATTTATATACTTATCCTTACTGATTGCCGGCCTGACTGTCTATACGGCGATATTAGAGTGGACTAAAGCATTGCATACGTTGCGGTTGGCACATTACGAAAAAGTAGGCAGTGGCAAACAAAAGGCGCAGATTTTTTAATTATCAAACAACTGTACTTACATTCGTCTACCCCGCCTTTTCATCATGCCACACCGAATGCATTAATTAAAATAAGAAAAATGTATATATAATATAATGGCGTAAGAAGGGAGTGAAATAAAAAAAAAAAAACCGAGGCACTATAAAATTCAATAATTTGCATTAGTCAGGGGAGAATGAAAAGAAATGAGGCAAAACTCTTTGATCGCAAGTTTGTTGAGGCAAAAAAAAGTTTCACTTTTCTCATTCTCCATTCACCTTTTGTATGGGCATACGCACATTAACAAGAAAACAAGAGTTCAGATCAGACCCATCTCGAACGCCCACTCACGAATACCATCACCTTTCGTCCTATGGCAATAGCACTCGAGTGCTCAACTTGGGCGGCGCAGCCCACTTACGCACTGAGCGGGAGGTATTTTTTTTTTTGCCTTGATGCATATACGCACTTGTTACCGTTACCCTTGAGTAGGCAAAGCAATTAAGTGTTACGCATGTGCTTAGATGCGAGTGTGTGTGTGCGCCATTTTGCAGTTGTTCAACAATGGTCGTCTAGTTATGGGTTTGTGTAGTGCAGTGACGGAATAAGAACTCAAGCAGGCAATGGCATGCAATATTTTTAATGAAATATGCAACAAGAACACTCAGACGCAGCTCCTCTCCGTCCCCCCCATCACTACTACTCCAACTCCCAAATAGAAACTGTCTGTTTGTTTCGCTCCTCCATTACGTTTTGCATACCCATTTCCATGTAATGATTCTCAGAATTTCATCAATGTATGTGTGTGTGATTTGCCATTGTCTAGTTAGACAAGAAGTCACATTTGTCTGGCAATTTAATAACCTCGACGAATAGTACATTCTTTAACACTAAGTGAACCAAATTGGTAGACTATACGTTAAAAGGCAATATTCATACAATTATTACGCACCCCATGCCACAGTGCGTTTGTTTATAACAGCAATTAATTGTAGGCTAGGCAATGCCAGCTTAAGTGCAGAATCTTTAACAGCCGTAGGGGCTTATTATAAATTTAGTAATTAAATTTCGCACAATATGCAGGTAAATTTTGTGTGGAGGTCGTTTTCCATTTAATTAAACTAATTCAATTTGCAAACAAACACCATATTAATATTACTCATACGCTCCGGATACATACCAAATCAACGCGTTAGCTTCCAGACCAACTAGATGTACTTAGTACATACATGGTGCATAAACAAACATAAGCATACACATATTTGCGCGTTGCTGCGTCGGCGGTTTTTCTCTTTTTGTTCAGTAATAAATTAGCATTCAATTGATTCGAACGGAATAATGGAATCGGTATTCGTTCGAATAAGGTGCTTTTCGTTCGATTTTCTTTGGATCTATTGGAAAGTTTTGTGGGTTATTACTCTGGAATAGTTCTTCGCAATGGAAGAATTAAAGGCATTGGTGGGTCGTCTTAGCCGACTCAAGGCCAACATCACACGTATTCTGCATTGGATTCTTTCCGACCAATATCTGGTATAGAAGGTTCTTAGATGATCGTTGTGAAGAATTATCACCTCAAAAAAACTTTCACTCGTTGCAGAGAACGGACGTGTTTTTTTTTGGCGCTTCTCAACTTTTATTTTTTTCTCGCGATTAACTTCTTTTCTATAACTTGTTAATAAATTCATTATCGGCTAATATTTCCAGCATCCGAATTTTATTTTCATTTCGCGAATTCTTGCTGTCGCTTTTGTGTATTTGTTTAAATTTAAATAAAATCAAAACTTACAACAATACTTGTGTTAGCGGTGTTGTGTCTTTACCGTTTTAACTAACTCATGCGCTCTAGCTTACAAATTGTCGTTGCATGTGTTTAATTTGATGCGTTCTCCCACTCTTTCATATTCTGGTTTGATTTGCGCTCTCGTCTTTTGCCTACTCGCGACTCTGTGATACGTGTTTGTGTTTTTGTGCATTCTTGCTCTTTTAATTCTTTAGTTGTGAAGGCTTACTCTGCACATTAACCCTTGTGTCAGAACTGGTCAGTATATTCTTATACACAGATTTTTAACCTTTAGAATTTTTATTTTTTTGTATTTTCCTTTTTTAATTAAATTAATTAAATTTTGATAAAATAAATTATAAAATAAAATGTGCAGGTTACACAGGTAGAATCAAGGAGTCTATTGCTAAAGGCGGTGGCTTAAAATATGGATGTGATACTTGCCGTGAGGTCGAGAATGACATGCGCTCTTTCATGAGGCGGACTAGAGATAGTTTTGACACTTTAAGGGCAGGTTTTAATAAACTCGAAGCGGAGTTTAATGCGATGGAGACTCAGTTCAGGAGTTTATCGCTTATGAATGAGTCTCCGAAACCTAAAAGGACCAGTCCTTGATATAGTCATCCAATCTTGACCAAATTTGGCACAGTCATTTATAGCTATAATGAATTCACTGATATTAAATTTCACGACAAAAGCTGGCAAAATAACGTTTAACAAACAGCCATGGCAAAGAACTTCTAAGATTCAGATCCGCAATTCATGATATGGTAATACATGATGCCGTTGCAACTTCGACGTCGCTTGACGCTGTCATAGGGGAGTTGCAAATAGCAGGAGAGGTATTAATGCTATTAATAATCCTTTAAAAGAACTCTCAGTTTCAGATTCAAATTTAATGCAACCCAAATTATCTTTAAATGTTGATGCTTACCAAGTAAACACAGATGCTATTAGCTTATTCATTTCATGCCCGATATTCAGGATTGTTATTTTAAAACCGGTGACATCTTCGTCTATATCAATAAAACTTTGTATTTTCTTAGCAAGACTACGGATGTTTTCAGAGTTGGCGGCTTTAAAATATATGGTTCGGATATCAAAAATGTCCTGTTAAATCACCCTAATATCAACGATGTGGCCATTTTAGGCATACCAAATAAAGTGTGGGGTCATCGCGTTGGTGTCGTCTGTCTAGTATCGTCAGATGCCATTCAAACTTATTGTTCTCGTTACTGTTTTCAACCGATCGTTCCTATGGGAGCTATATGATATGGTCCTCCGATCTTTATCAAAATCGGTATTAACAGATATATTAATCAAACAAATGTTAAATTTGAAAGCAATTGCATCAAAAGTAACGAAGTTATTAACAAAACTCACTGTTTTTGACCGATCGTTTCGATGGGAGCTACATGATATAGTCACCCGATCCTGATCAAATTTGGCACAGTCGTTTAAAAGTGTAATAAACTCACCAATATTAAAAATCACGATAATAGCTCGAATAGCGAAGTTATTGAGTAAAGGCACTATTCGTGACTTTGTCGTTTGTATGGTGGTCCGAACCGGCTGAATCTGAGATATACAAACTGTGCAGTATATACAAGCCTAAATCAAAATTTCAGCTCTGTAGCTCTTACGGTCTACGGTCTCGCGTTGATCCAGATGAACGCACGGAGACGGCGTTTTTGAGAGCATTCGGGCAATATCGACATAGCATAAGTGGCGCGAACTAGACAACTTTGGTGAGATATCACGAGAGACCAACATAGTGGTGAGATAAATGCTCATGTTATTATTTAAATTGGGTTGATGCAATCATTAAATTAAATCAATATAAATTTATGTCAAAATTATAATTATTTTGAACATTGGCTTAAATAAAGTGTAGTAAATTAATGTGAATTGAAGGTAAAGTAAAGTAAATTGAATTGAATGTAAAGAAAAGTAATTTTGAATTAAAAGAAATATAAATCCTCAGAAAAGAAATAATTATATTTTGTATTTGTGAAACAGAGAAAAAGTAAAATTACTAATAATAGGGTAAGATTATATGGTTGTGAAATCTATTAAAATTTCAGCTATAACGAAAAAGCTACGACCAATACAAAATGAATAGAGACGAAGAATTAAGTTTAAATATAAATGAGCTCAAAGCAAAGTTGGCCAGTTTGAATTTGGTTGTGACTGCTGGAATCGTTGCAAGATCGCCTTTTTCAAACATTTCGATTTGGTGGCTGACGAAGTCGAGGTTGAATGGGAAAGGAACAGGATCATTTCAGTGTATGGCACCAACTCTAGTTAGAAATAATTTTAGTTTGAGGATTCTCTTTCTTCGTTCAGTGGATCAGGTCAACCGTCAATAGAGAACTGGTTACAGGATTTTGAAGATAACCAAGGAATGGAAAGTGCAACAGAAATTTATCTATGCGAAGCAATTATTGAAAGATGTAGCAAAAGACTTTTGTGCGTAGCGATCGAGGAGTGACTGATAAGATATCATTAAAACGAATTTTGTTAAGCGAATTTGGCTCAGAATTATCATCATTCATAAAATGTTAAGAAACAGACGCAAACCACTAAATGAAGATTTTTGTGAATACCTTTATAGTGTAGTGTAGAATATATTTATACCAAAATCAAATAATACAAAGACCTCAACTTAACACTTTGTTGCAAGTATAAAACAATTAAAAATGTACGCATTAAAATATAAGTGTGCACTTGGGTATTGTAAAGATCCTTTTTTTGTCCTTCATGATAATTTCAATCTTTATATCTTGTGGCCCGGTGTAATTATGACACAATGAATTATATTTATGAATGTATGTTGGTGTTTATTTGTATACTTTGGGTTTTTGTGGAATGTTTATAAGTTATTTTACATTTTTTTGGGTTGCTGGTTATACTGGCTGCGTAGATATTTGCTTTATATTCAGATTTTGTCGCTGCTTGTAGAGTCTATAAGGTTACTCGTAAGGCCTTATAACTCGATGATTTGCTCGTACTTGCCATGCGTGGTGAAAGTCCCGTAAAAGTCCTTGGCACAGCCGCATCCACTTTCTGGACTGCTGTCCGCCCATGGATTTCTTGTCCTTGTTTCTCTCCTCTGCCCACATAGCGGCTCTGTTGCTATGCGGGCTTCCCATCCTTTTCTCTCCAGCTCTTGATTTCTCCTTACTGGTCGTATGTCCTCTCTGGTTGCTCTGCGACGCTGCTCTTTTCCACGTCCTTCTTTGCTTCGTTCGTTTCATTAATTTTTGCAATCGTTGCTCTTTTCTCCATACATCGCTATTTCGTTTCATATATGATGTATTGACTTTCGTTCATATGTATAATATATTGATTTTCGTTCAACTTATTTAACTAATTTAAGTCCAAATTAGTTAACTTCCCTCTTCTACGTCATCAATATATATTCGCCTCACACACAGGGCTTCCACACGACTCAGTTCCCCTCTTCTTCGGCTTGTATTTGGTTCGATTCGGTGGAGGTGTTTTATTTGCAACAAGGTGCCAGCTAAGTCCCCGATTCACAGCCAATGTGGTCAGGGATGAGTTGCAGCAGATAAACCCTCACCCTTGCATATACTCTCCAGCCGTTTTAGTTATTTTGCTCTCTGCCTCCCATGCATCTTTCCGCTGTGACGAAATTCGCTGTTGATCGTATGTGGTTCGATTCGGTGGAGGTGTTTTATTTGCAACAAGGTGCCAGCTAAGTCCCGGATTCACAGCCAATGTGGTCAGGGATGAGTTGCAGCCAATCCAATATCCAGTCCAGAATACTTTCAGTGGTTACGCTGTAGATAATTAAAAAGATTAGCGCGAAGAGAAGTGACAGATAGATGAGGAGAAATAAGGTGAGAAAGGTTGTTAAAAGATTGGCAAAGAACACGAAGAGGTTCGTGAAGAGAGTAGTTAGTCAGACATCTACTAAGGTGAAGAGGAAAAAAGTTTCTGGTCCGACGTGAGGGAAAACAAAAATATAGCGTATCTAGTAAATTGGTAGAAATGACTTCGCCGTTGATTACTTTATGTAGAAAGAGAATGCCAAATACGAGCCTACGGTTGTAAACTGAAGGAAGATTAAGAAGAAGAAGTCTGTCAGAATAAGAAGGTAGGCCAAGATTCGGGTCCCAATTACGACCGCGTAACGCAAACTTAAGGAATTGCTTCTGTACCGATTCAATACTACGCTGGTGAACATCATAGGCCACCTGGCGAGCAATATTCTAGAGTAGGGCGAACCAACGAAGTGTGTAAAACCTTTGTCACATATGGATCATCAAATTCTTTGGCCCAACGTTCAATAAAGCCAAGAAGACTGCATGGTCTATTGACAATTGAAGATATATGAACATTAAAAGAAAGTTTTGGGTAAAACATATCGCCTAAGTCTTTAAATGATGGTACACAATCTAACAGAACAGACTTAATAGAGTAATGAGCTAGGAACGGCGACAAAACGACTGAAAGTCATAAAAAGAGCACTTAGAGGCATAAAGGGGTGATTTATTAACGTGACACCAAACACAGAACGCATCGAGATCTGATTGCAAATACTGTTGGAAAGAAGGATCATTATATGAATAACAAATCTTGAGGTCATCCGCAAACATGAGCACGTGAATGAGCCAAGGCCAAAGGCAAATCATTTATAAACAAAGTAAATAACAGTGGGCCCAGATGACTGCCTTGGGGGACACCTGACGTAACTCGAACAGTTTTAGATATCGAGGAACGAAAAGACACCTTTTGGGTTCTGCCAATAAGATACGACTTTAACCAAGCCAATAGTTTCGGGGAAAAACCCATGATGTTAAGTTTCATGAGAAGCATAGAATGATCAACCGTATCGAAAGCCTTACTAAAGTCAGTATAAATAACATCAGTTTGACACTTTTTACGGAAGCCATGGTGTACAAGGGTAGTCAATTCTAAAAGGTTGCTAAGCGACGAACGACCTTTCATGAAGCCATGCTGACAAGGAGAAATAGTGGATCTGGATGGGTGTTGAAGGGAAGACGTAATAATATTCTCAAACAGCTTAGGTATTGCCGAAAGTTTGGGAAAGCCACGGTAGTTAGAAATATCCGATTTGCTACCCTTTTTAAAAAGCTGAATAATAAAACCCTCCTTCCAAATATCAGGGAAGCTACAAGTCTCACTCGATATAAAGAATAACCGAGATAAAGGCTTACATAGTGAAATCGAACACATTTTAAGGATGCAACTAGGTATATTATTATTAGAGATAATACAGTCTTCAGTAATACTAGGAAAAAACATACCATTTAAATGTGGAATTGAGAAGGGGATAAGGTGTGGGGTCCGAAGCAGTAGTAGAATAAGCCGACTGAAAGAATTTAGCAAACATATCTGCAATATCCGAATCATTATTAGCAGTCTGGTTATTAAGTCTGGGGGTTCTTATAAAATTCAACCTTATAGCGAACGATATAATTATTGTAGCATTGAGTATTTAAAAGACAAAATTGAGATTTGGCTACACAATAATTTGCATAGTCAAGTCGCGAACCAGTTTTTTTAAATCTTTTAAAATATCTCGATTTAATGTTAGAAAAAACGTGTGATCCAGACTGGCGCACTGGAGACGGTAGAGACATTCACATAAGGAACGCATTTATCAATTAGAGAACTAAGAGAAGAGTAGAAAAAATTCACTGCACAATCTATATCACAGCACTCAAATAGAAATGACCAATCAAAAGAGAAAATAAGGCTGTTAAGAAGATTGAAATTTGTTTTACGAAAACATCTACGACGAGAATTTGAGATGTTATTAATTGAATTATTAACGGAATTGTAAGAAATAGTAATTTCAATGGTAGGGTGATAAGTATCTTCAGGCTTCCCTAGTGGCTGTGTTTGTGATATAGCACTAACAGTGGGATCCGAGACAAAAACAATATCGAAGATTCTTTTAGAAGAGTTAAGAAAAGAATTCAACTGATATAGCGGACATTCAAGTAGGCTATCAAGAAAAACATGTTGAGATGAGGGAATTAAGAAAGATAGATTATCATCAGCAAGCCAAGAAACATTAGGCAAGTTAAAATCACCTAAATCTCTAAGAAAATCACGATCTTTAAGACGACTAAAAATAGTTCGCAAAGCATCAGCATGGTGCATGTAGATCATGATATCAGAAGTTGGAGGAATATATGAACAAGAGATATATAAGCTAAAGTTAGAACATGTAACTTCGACGCAAATAAACTCAACACCTAAGGGGAGCTCAATCGTCACAACACTTGAACACAGATTCGAGATGACAGCAATGAGTTCCAACGACTCGAACGACGACCAACCCTATAAAAAATAAAGTTATTAGAAAAAATTTCATTATCGAAAACAGAGGGAGTTAAACCAAGTTTCAGAGAAGGATAATATGTCAGCCGAAAAGGTTTGGCTACCACAGAATGATTTCTAGAGCTTGGTAAGAAGTCCTCTTCCATTTTAATAGTGAATGCAAAGACTAGACGTTATTAGTTTTTGAAGCAGAAGATACATTAAGAAGGTGGACAGGCAAAGGACGGGAGCGCTTATTGGGCGCAAACTCGTGTACAATTAGGCCCTCTGGCCAAATGTTAGGGTCAACCATAGCTGAGAAATACTCATTTGGTACTGTAATTTTAATTTCGCGAGGCCTAGAAAACTTAAACTTTTGAATTAAAACCTTTGCAGGGCATATATTACCATATATATCATGATATATTATGGCCCTCCAAATTTGGGTGCTAACTTTGCAGCAAATCCTTCTGCTGCGTTTGACAGCTGATGCTCCTTTGACCATACCGTAGATCCAATCGCCGGTCTCCATTCGCGCCGTCTCAAAATACAATGGCGTGCTTGATCTTGTGCCGCAGTCTCCATTTTCCTTCTGATGAGTTTGAACAGTTCATTGATCTGGTCGGCTTTTTCCTCTGTTGCTGCATGCTCTTTTCCTGTGCCATTTTTGACGCTGTCATATATGGCTCCCGGCATTCTAGGTTCTCGGCCTTGCACCACATATGCTGGCGTGAATCCAGTTGCTTGCGATTGGTTTGTGTTTATCGCCAATGTAATTTCTGGCCAGCACTCGTCCCAATTCCGATGGTTGTCTCCTGCATATTGTGCAATCATTGTTTTGACCGTTCTATTTACTCGTTCAATCGGGTTTTCCTGAGGCGTATATGGCGCTGTCAATTGGTGGCTGCTTCCCCATCCTTCTAGCATCTTCTTGAAAATCATGCTCGTTAATTGGACTCCATTATCCGTTATAACTATTTTTGGCGTCCCGAATCTTGACAAAATCCTTTCTCTGAAGGCCTTTACCAAGTTCTCCGCCGTTGCCTTGCGCATGGGTAAGATTTCTGTCCATTTCGAGAAACGGTCTATAATCACCAGCAGCATCGAATTTCCGTGTTTTGATCTGGGCAATGACCCAACGAAGTCTGCGCATATTGTTGCCCATGGTTTCTCCGGCACCTGTGTTAACAATTTTCCTGCCGCTTGTTATTGATTGGGTTTGAATTGTAGATATGTCATGCATTTCCCGACGAAGATTCTGATGTCTCTTTGCATTCCCGTCCAGTAGTATCTTGCGGCGGTTCTAGCAATTGTTCGCCGACTGCCCATATGCCCGGCCGTCGCTGACGTGTGGTTTTCTTCCATTATTTGTTGTCGTAGACTCTTTGGCACACACATTTTCCAGGCCACCACTTCCTCTTGTCCTGCTCTGTGTGGTATGTTTCTGTATAGTTGGCTGTTTTCCATCACATAGTCTGGATATTTCTGTTGGTGTTGCTTGAGTTTTTCCATCATATCCTGAATCCATTCCGAGGAATTTAGTTCTCTAGACAGATATGATAGGACCCTTTCGCCTTCTTCGGTGTTCTGTATGAGGATTGCTCCTAGTCCCATGTTGCTTGCGTCTGTCTGTAGAACAAACAGTTTCGTCAAGTCCGGGCTTGCTAACACTGGTCCATTGATTAGCTTTTCTTTTACCGCGTTGAATGCTTCCTGATGGTCTTCATTCCAGTGCCACCTTGTTTTTTTCTTAAATAGTGCGTTTAGTGGATGCGTTAGGGTCGCAAATCCTGGTACGAATCTTCTGTACCATGAAGCTACCCCTAAATATTGGCGTAATTCTTTCACACATGTTGGCGGTTTTAGCTGGGCTATTGCTGCTTCTTTGTCCCCGTCCGTGGCTCCACTATTTTCTGTCACTACGTGCAGTAGAAATTTTCATTCCTTTCTGAAGAATTGGCACTTCTCTGAGTTGATCCTTAGGTTTGCCTCTTTTAGTCTTTTGAATACTTCTCGCAGGTGTTGTTTATGATCTTCCATTGTTTTGCTCACGATCACTATATATCTTATATATCTTGGTATACAAATGCGTTCGGCATCATCTCTGGGCCAATCACTTGGTCTAGTGCTCGTTGAAAAGTTGCTGAAGCTGAACGTAGACCGAATGGAATTACCTTCCATTGGAATAGTCCTTTATCTGGGACGGTAAACGCTGTCATTGGCCTGTTTCTGTCCTCCAGTGGTATCTGCCAATACCGATCTTTTAGGCCCAAACTGCTAATGAACCTTACGCCTCACGCAATTGATTTAATATATAGTCGATACGTGGCATCGGGTATGCATCCTTTATAGACTTCGCATTGATTTGTCTTAAGTCCACGCATAATCTCCATTTGCCCATTTGTTTTTTCTTCACCATTACTGTGAATGAACTGTATGGGCTTTGTGATGGTTCTATGCATCGTAGATTTAGCATCTACCATCCGTCTTCTCATGAAATTGCTCGTGGTTGATTTTTATTCCTGCTACTTCTATCATTGCTGACAGTTGGTACTCTTCCTCTATTAGCTGCCCTATCAATTTTGAGGAGCTTGTTGACTTGGTTCTTGCTCTGTCCTCATAGGCTGGAAACGTCGCCCGCTTCCCGATCTCCAAAAACATTCTTTTGTTCTTGTTCCGACTTTTCCGCATTGCCAGCAGAAAATTAGTTGGTTATTGTTGCATTCGCCGGCCCAGTGTCCTGCTTCACCGCACCTCCGGAATGCTTGGTTCCGATTCATGACTCTCCCTTCTTGTATGTTGTTATGTACTCGTTTCTGGTTTTGCTTACTGGTATCCTGATATCTTCTGCACTGCGTTTCTTGAGGCCCTTAGTTGTTTATCCCCCTGAGGTTTACTTGGCTGTTGTAATCTCTTCGTGAATTATATCTGTGATGGAATTCGGCTCTTTCCTGCTCCAGCATTTCGTGTTCCTCCGCTCGTTGCATCAGAGTCTCCAGATTTGTGATGTTGTGTGGCCGAACAAATATTCTCAAGTCTGGTGTACAATATTCCAGAATGACTTCTAGTTGCTCAAATTGTGGGATATTTAAAGGCCTCATCATTGTCTGCATTTCTACCATTAAAGCATTCTGCAAATTCTTTCCATGACGGCCATTGTTTATTGTTTGCAATGTAACACTTTAAAGCTCTGTGCTTTAGCTGTTCTGGCATCGCCCTTAGTATCATATCCAGTTCTATGCCGTACATGTCCGCTGACCACTCTATTTGTTCTAGAAATTCCAGCGGTTTCGAGTTGCCATTGAACTTAAACGTCCACTCTCTCACTTGTTTAGCCACCTTGGCGTACTCGGTAATCCATTTTTGTGGGTTCAATTGGTTGTCTTCTTTGGTTATTTTTCCCTTCGGGTTTGTCCAGCGCTACTTCACTTCCCCATCTTGGTGGTACGAATGGAGGAATCGTCAGAGTAACCATGTTTATTTTATGCTTATCTGCTTATCTCTTCCTTCCATTCTGGGTCGGACTCGTTGTTGTTTACCCATTCGCCTAGCTGTTTTCTCATCTCCTCCACCGTGCCGTTCATGCTGACTCCGATTCTTTGGCCTGTCTGTAGCAGATCCTCCTTCTTCATTTGATAAATCCAACTTTTACCCATTTTGCTCTCAGTATACACTTTTTATTTCGTTCAAATTTCACCAGTACAGCACGTTGTCGCCAGTTGTAACCATCCTTTTTCGTCCTTCAGGACAATTTTAATCTTAAGGGCGAGGTTCGGCAGAACAAATTTTATTTTGTGCCACGATGAAATTATGACACAATGATTTATATTTATGAATGTATGTTGGTGTTTATTTGTATACTTTGGGTTTTTTGTAGAATGTTTATGTGTTATTTTACACTTTTTTGGGTTGCTGGTTATACTGGCTGCGTAGATATTTGCTTTATATTCAGATTTTGTCGCTGCTTGTAGAGTCTATAAGGTTACTCGTAAGGCCTTATAACTCGATGATTTGCTCGTACTTGTAGATTGCTAGGCTCCAAAAATTCTTAAATTTACTCGTAAGGCCAAAAGAGATTTGTTGCTTCGGTTGTTGTTGATCAAGACTCGATGACTTGATAGCTTGAAATTGACTCGACGACTTGATGATGTCCTGACTTGCTGCTCGCCTTATATAGGCATCCTGGGCCTCTAGAATCACTTGGTGTGATACCGCTATACAGCCGGTAACTTTCCATCGGCCCAACGCTTTCAACGCTTTTGTTAAAGGCTGAATGGATTGACCTGTTGTACTTTATCGTTGCTAGTAGTATAACATCTACAGTGTCGCTGGATTGGGCTGTGATTTTCTTACCCCATGCGATCTCTAGTAACGCCATGTAGAATCTGTCCACTTGACCATTAGATGTGCTGTGAAGGGGTGGGGCGTTGACAATTTGTATTTCAAACTCATTTAATAGAAGGGACCTTATTGTTTCAGAATTTATCGACCTTTCATTATCGAAATATAGTGTCTTAACATTAGCAAAGTAATTGACTAACTGTAGAATGGCAGGCTTTAAGTCAACAATGGCTCTTGTTAAGTTGGTCTATCGCAAATTTCGAAAATGTATCTATGCAAGTCAGAAAGAATCTTTTATCTGTGGAGAAAGCGTTGATCTGTAAAATTCTGCTGCGTAAGCCGGTATTGATGTGGTACCCTATGTTTTTTTGGATGCCTGTCATATTCTGCCACAGAGCAGACCTTGCAGTTAGCTGCAATTTCTGTTGTCAATTTTCCCATGTTTGGGAAAAAAGTCTTGCAAAATTTGTTTGATGTTTTCCTGGGATGCACGGTGCGCCCTATTGTGTTTGGTCACTACAATTTCCTTTTGTTCCGCTTTTTCCGGTACAACTTTGACGACGTATTTGCAATCCCAGAATTTTGTTGCCCGATATAGTTGAACCAATTTGAGCTGAATACATATATGTGGGATGAGCATTTGCGAAGTGTATCAATCCCAATGTACACGAGAGACGAGACGACGATCAAGAGAGAACGTGAGCGTTTAAGAAAAGACGATCAAGAGGGATGACAAACGAATGAGAGATGACGCCGAGAGAGATGGTTTTTGCGCGTGTTTTGAGGTCTTGCGCAATAGTCGGTTGCAAGGTCAAGTCGAGTACCAGAGACGGGTGCTATAAGTCGTGTGTCAAAGTCGGACACTTAAAGTCGAGTGCCAAAGTCGAAGCGTCATAGACGGACGCCAAAGTCGAGCCGAGCCAAACGTCGATTGTCATTTCACATAGTGTAATCTCTATAAAGTCGTATTTTCATGTAAACCCCCTAGACTATAATTATGTATATCGTTAAATAAAACCCCACATATTTTGGGGGCTCGTCCGGGATAGATTCGAGTAAGAGTGGCGCTCATCCGGTTACAAAGAGTTTTCCCCACATATTTTGTCGTGATAGAAAGAGTGCGGGATACAAGAGAACACCCCACATTGTACATTTTTTGTGCGTTCGTGCGGGAGAAGAGTGAGTATTTTTTTTTCTTTAACAATTGTGTCGTATTAAGTCGGTCCTGCTCTGCTAGTGGTGAAATTAAAACATTAACTATGTCGTGTCTAAATGATTTAATAAGTGGTACTCTGAAAACGGGTAAAGTAGACAATATCAGAGCATGGCATAAATTTATCTATGAGAGCGAGGGAGATAGAAATAACCGCAAAAGAATTCGAGAATTTTCTGGTTTCGATTACGATGAAGCGAACGCAAAATACAAAGAAAAAGCGGAATATGTACGACGAAATTTGACGAACGGTGATCTGGTTTCGATTTGCAATGTATTGGGAATCAAGTACAGTGTCGACGACCTTGCATTGCATATTTTCACGAATTTCAAGCTGAATAATTTGTTGGCATCACAAGACGAAGACGAATTAGACGACGAAGTAGATAATGAAATAGACGACGAGACAGATCATGATTCGGTAGCTACAGAGAGGAATGTAGCAACATAGAATAATTTGAGGAACCGCACGAGAGAGCAAGCGAGAACAACAACGATGAGTACAGAAGAATAAACGAAGAGAGAGATAGTATTATGACGCCGCGTTGTGCCATTAGTTTTCGCGACGTGGAGGAGAGCATTCGTATTTTTGACGGCACTAACACTATTGCAGTAGAAGTTTGGATTAACGAATTCAATGAGCAAGCAACGTTGATGTGTTGGAACGATTTCCAGAAGTTTCTGTTCGCGAAGAAGGCGTTAAAGGGTATCGCGAAACTGTTTGGGTTGAGTGAGAGATTCATGGAATTCATGGAACTCTCTCGAAAAAGCACTTTTGGAGTGAATTCAAATCGTGCGTGAGTAGTAAAGAGTAGTAGTAAAGACATACATGAGCAACTGATGAAAATAAAGCGTAAAAACAATGAGTGCGTTTATGAGTATTTTTACAGAATGAAAGATGTAGCTTCACGTGGACAAATTAAAGACGATTCATTAATAGAATATTTAATTGACGGCATTGATGAAAAAAAGTGAGAATAAGTCGATTTTATATGGTGCGAAAAATTTGATTGATTTTAAAGAGAAATTAAAGCAGTATAAAATAATGAGTGAAAAAGAAAGTAAGAAAGGCAATGGTAAATACAAAAACGATGAGAACAGTGCAAGAGTGCAAAACAAAATGATGAAAACTAATAATAAAGACGATGTTGTGTGTTACAACTGTGGAGCTAAAGGACATTACTCAAAAGATTGTGATGATAAAGAGAAAGGTAGAAAGTGCTACAAATGTAATGAATTTGGTCATATAGCTAAAAATTGTAATAAAAGAGAAATGAAAGGTAAATTTGAACCAAACACAAGAAGTTTTAAGTCGAAAGAAGAAATAACCTGTAAAGTTATTAAAATTGACAATATTGAGTGTAAAGCATTATTCGACACCGGAAGTAAATTTTTGTATCATTCGCGAAGATTTGTATAAACGTTTGAAACAACCCGAGTTGAGTAGCTTTGACGGGTTTCTAATAGGATTTGGTGGCGGAGAATCAAATAAGATAAAACCAATTGGACACTTTGTGAATTCCATTTTGATTGACGACCAATCGTTCGTGTTAGATTTTCATGTAGTTCCGATTAGATTGTTAGATGTCGAAATGATAGGCGAGGAATTATGTTTGCAAGCTGACATTACATTTAGTCGAAATGGTGTAAGAGTAGAAAAACTTGAAAATGAAAGTGATAAAATAAACATTCTAAAAATCGATGTGGCGAATAATAAGGAAGAACTTGAAATAGACGAAAGTGCAAGCACAAATGCTAAAAAGAGGCATATGATTTGATATCTAATTATCAACCGGTAGCACCAAAAACGACGAAAGTAGAAATGGCACTTATTTTAAACGGCGAAAGTAGACTTGCTTTTAAAGAGGAAGATTGCGTGAACGAGAAAGTCGAAAAACGGTTGGTTGAAGGCACAACTAAAGAGTTAACGTCTGAGTACACAAGTCCTGTGGTACTTGTAAAGATGCATGAAGATGAGCCGGTTGTTGTCCCTGTTGCAATGCAGAAACAGATTGTTGGTCCGGCCCATGACAAAGGACATTTCGCGGCAAAAAGGAGAAAGAGTTGATTTGCAGAGAACACCGTATCAGTAGCCGTGAAGTTGGCAAGCATGAAGGCTTGTTGCATCCGCTTCAGAAAGATGATATTCCACTTTTAACTTACCATATTGATTTTCTAGGTCCTCTCGAGTCTACACACAAAGACTACAAGCATATTCTCGCAGTCATAGATGCATTTACGAAGTTCTGCTGGTTATACCCAACCAAATCGACGACTAGCAATGCAGTTATTACGAAGCTGACGATTCAAAGCACGATTTTTCCGCCTTTACATCCCAAGATTTTTTGAAGTACTGCGACAACGAGGGTATCAAACACGTTAAGACGACTACAGCACTTCCGAGAGTAAACGGCCAAGTCGATAGTTTAAATGCGATCATCATTCCTGTTTTGTCGAAGTGGAGCGTTGATGATCCGACGAAGTGGTATCGACATGTTAGCAAAGTTCAGCAGGCTATCAATTCGACGTACACCAGAAGTATTGGCACTTCTCCATTTGAGTTACTAATTGGTGTAAAGATGAGGACCATCGATGATTATAAACTGAGAGATCTTATCAACCAAGAGCAAGGCAATATTTACAGACGAAAGATGCGAGCTCCGTGCCAAGGCGAAGGCACACATCTCCAAGATCCAAGACGAAAACAAGAAGTACTACAACCTACGTCGTAAGCAAGCTCGATCTTATAGTGTTGGCGACCTGGTCGCAATTAAGAGGACGCAATTTGGCAGTGGTCTCAAACTAAAACCAAAATATTTTGGACCCTACCAAGTTAAGAAGGTGAAGCACAACAACGCATACGATGTCGAAAAAAGTAGGCAAGTGCGAAGGGCCTAAAGTGACGTCCATATGTGCAGAGTCCATGAAGCCCTGGAGCCCAAACCGAGACGACGAAGAAGATGACCCAGCATTCGGGTCGAATGCGTAATCAGAATGGCGGAATGTGGGATGTGCATTTGCGAAGTGTATCAATCCCACTGTACACGAGAGACGAGACGACGATCAAGAGAGAACGTGAGCGTGTAAGAATAGACGATCAAGAGGGATGACAAACGAATGAGAGATGACCACGAGAGAGATGGTTTTTGCGCGTCAAACAAGACGGACGTGTTTTGAGGTCTTGCGTCATAGTCGGATGCAAGGTCTAGTCGAGTACCAGAGACGGGTGCCATAAGTCGTGTGTCAAAGTCGGACACTTAAAGTCGAGCGCCAAAGTCGAAGCGTCATAGACGGACGCCAAAGTCGAGCCGAGCCAAACGTCGATTGTCATTTCACATAGTGTAATCTCTATAAAGTCGTATTTTCATGTAAACCCCCTAGACTATAATTATGTATATCGTTAAATAAAACCCCACATATATCGCCATTTCCGGCAATATATGTCATTGTTATTAATTTCGCATTCGAACTTTTGTCTGATACAGCGAAGGTTAACGGCTGATGGTCGGTAAATATGTTTAAATTTCTTACCCCATGTAGGTTGTTTCTCAAATTTATTTAGTGACCACACTATGGCAAGAAGTTCTCTTTCGTTGGTCACAATATTTCTTTCATTATTATGGAATTTACGGGAAATCATGGTAATAGGCCTAACTCCTAGCCCATCACCAGATCCGTCTGTGGTAAGATCGAATGGTTTTCGATACTCCGGGTAAGCTATAAAAACTTCCTCCGATGCTAAAACAACTTTTAGTTTTGACAATGTGCGGAGTTGTTCTGAAATAAAATAATTTTATTTTTCGAGACATGTTTTTGCTAACTTTTTATATTTTCGACCTTTACAATATCTGTGAGGGGACCAGCGTAGGAAAATTTTTTATGGCTTGAACTTTTTCGGGTGAAGTTGTAATACCATCACTAGATACGATAAGTCCCAGATATTCCACACTTTTTATACCCTTGCAGAGGGTATTATAAAATTGGTCAGATGTTTGTAACGCACAGAAGGAGACGTTTCCGACCACATAAAGTATATATATTCTTGATCAGCATGAGAAGCTGAGTCGATATAGCCATGTCCGTCTGTCCGTCCGTCCGTCCGTCCGTCCGTCCGTCCGTCCGTCTGTGCAAATCAACTTCACGCTGGCATCTTAAGAGCTATCGGAATGAAATTTCATATTTGAGCTACTTTTAGCCGGGAGATAATAGAGTATGAAAATTGTGAGGATCGGACTACTATATCATATAGCTCTAGAACAAAATTTTTTGCAAAAATTGGAGTATCGCCATGAAATTTACCAATATAATAGAATTTGATATAAAATCTCAGATCCCAAAATTTGAGTTTGATCGGATAAATAGAACACAAGTTACAGTCAATTCAAATCGGTTCTACGTCATCAGCAAATCAAACAGAGCACATGCATACGCACACACAGACGTAGCGCTACACGTATGTATGTATGTGTATGCGTGTTGTGCCTTGCTTAAAAATTTGTAGTAAAAAGAGAAATAATTTGAATGTTTTGTTTGTGTGTTGATGAATTGAGTTGCAAGGAAAGAAATTTCAAAATGTAAAAAAATTATTGCCAAGGACTGCAAGGGTATATAAACTTCGGCATTGCCGAAGTTAGCTTCTTTGATATTTTTTTTAAATTTGGATATTTCTTGTGATACTCGCATCCCCGCGTCCTGAAGACTTTTAAGGACCCATTTAATGTCTTTAAAATGGTCTTCTGATGTATTGGAAAAAATAATAACATCGTCTATGTAGAGGTAGCATTTTCTACTAATCTTTTCCCTAAGGACATCATCAATGGCTCTATGGAAGATACTAGGAGCATTTTTGAGCCCGAAGGGGACTTCAGAGTTCATACTTTCCATTATTGACAGAAAAGGCAATTTTCTCCGTCTTTTTTGGCTAGTGTTATTTGATAAAATCCCGATTTAAGGTCCAATGGAAAATATTAAGCCCTTCCTGGGCTAAAAGTTGTTTAACTTCTGCGTTGACAATGTTCGTAACGCCCATTGGGAGTCGGTATAGTTTAGAGGATACCGGTTCCCCATTTGTTCGTATAGTTGCCACAATGTTTATGTTATATGACGAGGCTGAATCAGGATCTGCGAACGCCCCTAATCTTTCGTCCATCATCTTGTTAAAAGACTTAAGTACAGCAGCCGGAACGTCTATATCTATATTTTCTGCGGGGATAATGAATTTTTATGCGGCCATTGGTCGAATATAATTTTTCGAAGTCCCGGTATCGATAAAAAGTTTAATTGTTTTTAATTTTTTTTTTTTTAATTGTTTCCTTCTACTGTTCTTGTTGTTAAAGGTAGTAATCCTTAAAAAATTACAAGTCGTCACTAGCTGCCAGGACGCTCGCCTCTGCTTTTGTATAATAGTCTTCTTCCGCGGGCGTTAGTGGAGGAGCTTCCCCATTCCTGTGCCCATGCTTTGAAATCTCCCGCGATTATGGTGGGTTCGCTGATTACAGCCGCATCGGATTTGGTTTCTCGCACCCTCTGTTTGAGTATCTCGTGAGCGGCCTCGCAGTGGTTTAGGGTTTAGCTGGATGAAACTAAACATTTCGCCTTGGACGTGACGACTTCGTAGGCCCCGCCTGCGTTTTTGAGGGGCACCGCTGACTACCTGCTACGTGTTTACGCTCTTGACTCGCATATGCAGCAATTGAGGTCTCTACTGCAATCCTTCGCCTTGTGGTCCTTGCCGCCGCACCTAAGGCACCAATTTGTAATATCAACAGTGATGTTGCATGCTGCTGCCACGTGTCCAAACTCTAGGCACCTGTAGCATCTGCCATGCAGGCGCTGATGGCACAGGATGTGGCGCTCTCTCATGGGTTTCATGCGGCAAAAAACTTTCTCGCGTCCGGCGATTCTCGTGTGTCAAAAAAAGTTTCCGAAGTGTTGCAACTGTGGGTGCTGCAGATTTTCCGTTTGTTGCCCTCTGCTGACGAAGGATTTTAGTGGTGCCTTAGTGCAATGGGGGCATGCCACTACTACTGGCTCAGGGACGCTGTTCTTGCACAGAACGAGGCTAACACATCTGCTGAAAATCTTCCAGTCTGTCTATTTTCTCTCTAAGCGCGTTCGTAATGGCACGCTTCCTCCTTCCTTCTACGGCTTGACTCGCTCGGCTATCTCCTCTCTAGTAGAACGCCCATTTCTGCCACCTCATGCTTGCCACTTCTAGCTTGTTGCAACTTGGACTTCTTTGGTTGTGCCGCACAGCCTGCTGGTGGACTCATCGAATCTTCACACAGTCTCTTTGGCGTTTCGTGGGGCACACCTAATATCTCCTCTATTCCTGGCGGAAGCCCCGTTCCGAACATAGCCTCTCTCTAGCTGATTCGCAAACAGATTCAGACCATCTGACCGGCACTGCGGCGAGCGCCAATGAATGACGCCGCCCCACTAGTTGGCCCCTCCATTGCTTACAACCAGGTATTTCCCCCTGGAAGTTATGCCGCTCCCTGCTCGGCTCCACACACTTGGAAATTTCGGTCTGTGACGGACGAAAGTGCCAACCACTGGTTCCAATAATTCCAAATTAATTGTTAGAAATTTTCTGACAATTATTTACTGTGAAAAAATGCAATTGAAAATTTTTTACACAGTGCGGATTTGAACCTGGTACTTTCGCCTCCAAGGCTGAGTGCTTGCCTTGGGGCCCACCAGCTGTCAACTCTGTCTGAAACACAGCTATATACGATGGGGTCCCCAAAAAGTATGCCGCACTTTGCGGGATCGCGCTAATAGGTTTGAAGCTTAGCTTTTAAGCTTAGCTTAAAAGCTCTAAAGCTTACGACACGTTCGGCGGGGTTGGCCGAACCCCCTGATCGGACGACCACAACCGGCCCTATCAGACTTAAAAACTGAAAACGAGACCGTTTGACCGGCGATTCGGGAAAAACCGTGATTAGGCCTGCGTAGCCAGCACCGTCTTACACCGTCCACTTTATTTTACAGAGCGTACACGTTTCGCAAACTAGTTTAAAAGACCGGACTTTGATGGAGCGACGAAACCAGCGTCGTCCCTCAGTATACGTCTGTGTGTGTGTGTGTGTGTGTGGGACAGCAAGTACCGCTGCTGGCAGAGCTGCTTGCTGCCTACCACGTCATCATCAAATCAAACAGAGCACATGCATACACACACACAGACGCAGCGCTACAAGAACTGTATTTGTATGCGTGTTGTGCTTCGCTTAGGGAATGATGCAAGAAGAAGAAAAATGTAAAAATGTGTTAAGTGTGCAACGCATAGAACGAAGCATCTCAGACCACATAAAGTATATATATTCTTGATCAGCACGACGAGACGAGTTCAAATAGCCATGTCCGTCCGTCCGTCTGGATCAACGCGAACTCCTCCGAGACCGTAAGAGCTACAGAACTGAAATTTTGCACGTAGGTTTGTATATACTGCACGCGTTGTATATTTTGGATTCAGCCGGATCACTATATCATATAGCTCCCATACAAACGTCAACGCCTGCGTTTTTGAGGGGCACCGCTGACTACCTGCTACGTGTTTACGCTCTTGACTCGCATATGCAGCAATTGAGGTCTCTACTGCAATCCTTCGCCTTGTGGTCCTTGCCGCCGCACCTAAGGCACCAATTTGTAATATCAACAGTGATGTTGCATGCTGCTGCCACGTGTCCAAACTCTAGGCACCTGTAGCATCTGCCATGCAGGCGCTGATGGCACAGGATGTGGCGCTCTCTCATGGGTTTCATGCGGCAAAAAACTTTCTCGCGTCCGGCGATTCTCCTGTGGCAAAAAAGTTTCCGAAGTGTTGCAACTGTGGGTGCTGCAGATTTTCCGTTTGTTGCCCTCTGCTGACGAAGGATTTTAGTGGTGCCTTAGTGCAATTGGGGCATGCCACTACTACTGGCTCAGGGACGCTGTTCTTGCACAGAACGAGGCTAACACATCTGCTGAAAATCTTCCAGTCTGTCTATTTTCTCTCTAAGCGCGTTCGTAATGGCACGCTTCCCTCCTTCCTTCTACGGCTTGACTCGCTCGGCTATCTCCTCTAGTAGAACGCCCATTTCTGCCACCTCATGCTTGCCACTTCTAGCTTGTTGCAACTTGGACTTCTTTGGTTGTGCCGCACAGCCTGCTGGTGGACTCATCGAATCTTCACACAGTCTCTTTGGCGTTTCGTGGGGCACACCTAATATCTCCTCTATTCCTGGCGGAAGCCCCGTTCCGAACATAGCCTCTCTCTAGCTGATTCGCAAACAGATTCAGACCATCTGACCGGCACTGCGGCGAGCGCCAATGAATGACGCCGCCCCACTAGTTGGCCCCTCCATTGCTTACAACCAGGTATTTCCCCCCTGGAAGTTATGCCGCTCCCTGCTCGGCTCCACACACTTGGAAATTTCGGTCTGTGACGGACGAAAGTGCCAACCACTGGTTCCAATAATTCCAAATTAATTGTTAGAAATTTTCTGACAATTATTTACTGTGAAAAAATGCAATTGAAAATTTTTTACACAGTGAGGATTTGAACCTGGTACTTTCGCCTCCAAGGCTGAGTGCTTGCCTTGGGGCCCACCAGCTGTCAACTCTGTCTGAAACACAGCTATATACGATGGGGTCCCCAAAAGTATGCCGCACTTTGCGGGATCGCGCTAATAGGTTTGAAGCTTAGCTTTTAAGCTTAGCTTAGCTTAGCTTAAAGCTTAGCTTAAAAGCTCTAAAGCTTACGACACGTTCGGCGTGGTTGGCCGAACCCCCTGATCGGACGACCACAACCGGCCCTATCAGACTTAAAAACTGAAAACGAGACCGTTTGACCGGCGATTCGGGAAAAACCGTGATTAGGCCTGCGTAGCCAGCACCGTCTTACACCGTCCACTTTATTTTACAGAGCGTACACGTTCCGCAAACTAGTTTAAAAGACCGGACTTTGATGGAGCGACGAAACCAGCGTCGTCCCTCAGTATACGTCTGTGTGTGTGTGTGTGTGTGTGGGACAGCAAGTACCGCTGCTGGCAGAGCTGCTTGCTGCCTACTACGTCATCATCAAATCAAACAGAGCACATGCATACACACACACAGACGCAGCGCTACAAGAACTGTATGTGTATGCGTGTTGTGCTTCGCTTAGGGAATGATGCAAGAAGAAGAAAAATGTAAAAATGTGTTAAGTGTGCAACGCATAGAACGAAGCATCTCAGACCACATAAAGTATATATATTCTTGATCAGCACGACGAGACGAGTTCAAATAGCCATGTCCGTCCGTCCGTCTGGATCAACGCGAACTCCTCCGAGACCGTAAGAGCTACAGAACTGAAATTTTGCACGTAGGTTTGTATTAGACGTCTGCATGAATGGCAAAAAAATCACATTCAAATGTACAAAGTCAAAATTGAATTGAGTGAATACTTGTACAAAACGAAATGAGAATGAGTGAGTGACTGAAGTCGTGTTTCACTCGACTGCTGAAAAATATACCCGAAAAGAAACGAAGTGAGTGAGTGAGCAGCAGAAGTAATGAAATGTTGTATATTGAATACATTCGAATATTGACAGCTGTTTTCTGCTGTGTGTATTATCTGTTAAAAGAAAGAGGAAAAAATAAAGAAAATATAGAAATGTATTTTTTGTTGTGAATTATTTAATTTATATATTTATTACATATAATTTATATTTGAGAAATAATTTATAGACGGTCACAACTACACATTTTGTTAGTAAAACTGAAAGTGAGTACACAAAGTATTCTGCGAACTACTTGAGTAGTTTGAATGTTCTCGAAGTTTTCATTTCATTTTGCTCTCCTTTCGTTATACTCTGTTTTTCGAGACGAAACACAACATGTTCCCCTAGCGAAACAGTACTATACACATTCGTCTCATTCTGTCTTTTTCACTCACTCATATTCTACTCAATTCGAATGTACTCAATGTGGCTTTGTTTTGAATGCATTCATGCAGACGTCTAGTTTGTATATACTGCACGCGTTGTATATTTTGGATTCAGCCGGATCACTATATCATATAGCTCCCATACAAACGTCAAAGTCACGAACAGTGACTTTTCTGAATAACTTCGCTATTTTCTGAGCTATCGTCATGAAATTTTATATTGGTGAGTTTATTGCACCTATAAACAACTGTGGCAAATTTGATCAAGATCGGGTGACTATATAATATAGCTCCCATACAAAACGGGAAAGTCACGAACAGTGACTTTCTCAATAACTTCATTAATTTTATAGCTATTGTCGTGAAATTTAATATAAGTTAGTTTATTGTAGCTATAAACGACTGTGCTAAATTTGGTCAAGATCGGGTGACTATATCATAGACCTCCCCTAGGAACGATCGGTCGAAAACAGTGACTTTTGTCAAAAAGTTACCAAAAATTACCAAAACAGTTGCAAGGGTATACAAACTTCCACGCGGTCGAAGTTAACCCCGGCCCTCTGGTTTTTTATTTTAACATTGATTAAACTAATAAGAAAATAGGTAAAAGAACCTCTACAATTTATTTCTAATATTTAGATTAACACACAGTAATTATTTATTTACTGAATACGTAAGTACCCTGCAACCAAAACAACAACACTAAGACTCTTCATGATAACCGCAATAGATTGAGCCACGAAACGCTGGAAAATATACTTCTCGTTAAACTAAAGTCGACACATTTGGACAGTAACATCGATAATTTGACTTTGTTTGAGGATGTGTAAAAGGTGATTTCGGAAATACTAATATTTAAACATACATACATACATTGTCCCTAATTATTATAAATAAAACCTTTTGAAAACTTGTAACAAATACCTCTTATTAGTTTAATCAATGTTAAAATAAAAAAAAATATTAATTTGAACATAATAGTAATATCAAATATCAAAGAAGCTATCTTCGGCTATGCCAAAGTTTTTATACCCTTGCAGTCCTAGGCAATAATATTTTTACATTTTAAAAATTTCTATCCCTCAATTCGTCAATACACAAACAAAACATTCAAATTATTACTCATTTTACTACAATTGTTTCTTCTTTTTGCATCACTCCCTAAGCAAAGCACGGCACGCATACACATACAGTTTGTGTAGCGCTGCGTCTGTTGTGTGTATGCATGTGCTCTGTTGATTTGATGATGACGTAGTAGGCAGCAGGCCGATTTGAGCCGATTTATATTGACTGTAACTTGTGTTTTATTTATCTGATTAGATTCAAATTTTGGGATCTGACATCTTATATCCAATACTATCGTTTTGCTAAATTTCATGGGGATACTCCAATTTTTGCAAAAATGTTTGTTCTAGAGCTATATGATATAGTAGTCCGATCCTCACAATTTTCATACTTTATCATCTCCCGGCTAAAAGTAGCTCAAATATGAAATTTCATTCCGATAGCTCTTAAGATGCCGGCGTGAAGTTGATTTGCACAGACGGACGGACGGACGGACAGACAGACGGACGGACGGACTCAGCTTCTCATGCTGATCAAGAATATATATACTTTATGGGGTCGGAAACGTCCCCTTCTATGCGTTACAAACATCTGACCAATTTTATAATACCCTCTGCAAGGGTATAAAAATGACTATAATGAGAGCGGTAGCAAACAAAAAAAAAAAATATTTCATCTGCTCTCATCTCGCTCGGCTACGTATGAAATTTCGTTTCATTTTTTGCTATTGCTATTGCTATAGCTTTTTAAAACGTCAAAAACTATAGCAGAGCATAGCTATTATTTTTCGTAGTTTGCCTTTGACTCTGCTCCTGCTCTCGTCAAAAACGGGAGCGGTAGCGAGAGCAAAAAAAATACAACGGAGTTTCGTAGTAATATACGAAATGTGTATGTGTGTGTGTATGCGAGTGCGTGTGCTCTGTTATTGTTTGGTACTGGTTTTAATGTTTTAATGTTAATACAAAAATGTCAACAAATCGCCCACGAAATGATTAGCAGGAAGTACACTCTAAGGTTAGGACCAGCGTGTCACACGGGATTATGTGCAACGTTGTATTGTTGAGGTAAGTTCTAACTATGAAAGGAAATTCTAACTTGACAGGCAAATTCTAAGAGTCAAAGGTTTATTTCTTAATGAGGCAGATATAGTAACTATAAATTGAAATA